>JBBDGP010001542.1:600000-900000 GCA_037952835.1 Lithobates septentrionalis | reverse complement strand
TGCTTCCATTCATTCATTCAGCCCTCTGTGAAGACAGCATTTTTTTCTATTTAACCATTTTAAGGGCTGAAATGATTTACTTCCTTAATGACCAGGCCATTTTTTGTGATACAGCACTGCATCGCTTTAACTGACGGTTGTGCGACATTGTACTCAAACAAACTTTGTCCCCCCCCCCCCCCCCACAAATAGAGCTTTCTTTTGGTGGTATTTGATTCACCTCTGCGGTTTTTATTGTTTACGCTATAAACAAAAAAAATTTGAAAATTTTGAAAAAAAAGATATATAGATATATCTATATATATATATATATATATATATATATATATATATATATATATATATATATATATATATATATATATATATATATATATATATATATATATTGTAACCTGGGGGACAGGTAGCAGGCACAAAGCTCCCTGGGATGAGTGGTCTTTCAGGCACAGATACCAAATCCAGTGGAATAGTGACAAACAGTGCGGTGTTTATTTGTGATATTTACAAGTCTATATACAGGTGCTGTACAGTGTTCCAAAAGAAACAAATAGGAACAAAAATAGCCAAAACAAAACCTAGCCGTGTCTCGGCACTAACTAAACAATATTTACAGATCCTAACTATTAAGCTGAGCAAGCCTACAGCTTGTCAGCTTCCACATACCTTTTTGCTCTCTTACACAGAAGTTCTGAGTATCCCAGGCCAAGAGCAAGGGCTGTCTTGCTCAGGTGAGCTTAAATTAGCCTGGGGGAGAGGACCAAGAACTGAACTGGACCATGGATCAGAGATCCCTGAACTTGTATGAGAGGAGCCTGGGAGATGTATAAACCCCGAACAGGACTTTTCCTGGCTCTCTCTGGGACGCTCTGCTACATATCCTCCCCCCTTGTTTCAACCCCAGGGTTGGAACACCTGTAGCCCAACAGGAGTGAACACGGGACAGGGCATCTACATTCCCCATCTCAACACCTGGTCTGTGTTTTACAGTGAATGAGTAATCCTGTAGAGCCAAAAACCACCGGTTCACCCGTCTATTAGTCTCCTTCTTTTGGGCCATCCATTTCAGAGGAGCATGGTCAGTTATTAACTCAAACTGGCGTCCTAACAAATAGTACCTGAGTGCGTCCACGGCCCACTTTATGGCTAAACACTCCTTTTCAATGACTGCATACCTTTGCTCATGGTCGTTGAGCTTTCTGCTTAGGTACACCACAGGGTGTTCTTCCCCATTGTGTACCTGTGATAGTACTGCCCCGATACCAACATCAGACGCATCCGTCTGAACCAAAAAATCTTTGGAGAAATCGGGGGAGTACAGTACTGGTTGTGCACAAAGAGCCTTCTTCAGGACTTGGAAAGATTCCTCTGCTACTGAGGACCATTTCACCATTACAGAGTCTCTCCCTTTCGTAAGGTCTGTCAGTGGGGCAGCTACAGTTGCAAAATTTGGGATAAATCTTCTATAATACCCCGCAATGCCAAGAAAGGCCCTGACCTGCTTCTTGTTTGCAGGACGTGGCCATTCCTGGATGGCTTCTATTTTATTCACTTGAGGTTTTATTACACCACGCCCAATAGTGTAGCCCAAATACTTGGCTTCCTCTAGACCAATGGCACATTTTTTTGGATTTGCTGTAAAACCTTCTTTGAAGAGGGAATCGAGGACAGCCTGGACCCGGGGCAAGTGAGACTCCCAGTCAGTGCTATGTACCACTATGTCATCTAGATATGCTGCTGCATATTGTCGGTGGGGTCTTAGAGTCCTGTCCATGGCCCTCTGAAATGTGGCGGGGGCATTTTGCAACCCAAAAGGCATTTTTTTATATTGAAAGGAACCCTCTGGGGTCACAAATGCAGTCTTCTCTTTGGCGCTACCAGTCAGGGGTATTTGCCAATAACCTTTTGTCAAGTCCAAAGTGGTCAGATAGCGAGCCTTGCCAAGTCGGTCTATAAGTTCGTCCACTCTGGGCATTGGGTACGTGTCAAACTTTGTCACTGCATTAAGCTTCCTGAAGTCATTACAGAACCTCCAAGTGCCATCTGGTTTTGGGACTAACACGATGGGGCTAGACCAGTCACTATTGGATTCCTCAATGACATCTAGCTCCAACATTCTTTTAACTTCCTCGCTGATGTCCTTTCTCCTCGCTTCAGGAATTCGGTATGGTTTTAGCTTGACACGGACCCCAGGTTCAGTAACAATATCATGCTGAACTGCTGAAGTCGTGCCAGGTAACTCTGAAAATTTCTCTCTATTTCTTATCAGGAATTCTCTAGTTTCCTGCTTTTGAGAATATGACAGGGTGTCTGGAATCGTGACCTCAGGGATCAGAGGAGACTCAGTACCCTTAGGCGTTACCGGGAGGGACCTCACAGTTAACGCCAGTCTATCCTTCCAGGGCTTTAACAGGTTTATGTGGTAAATCTGTTCGGGCTTCCTTTTTCCTGGTTGATATATTTTGTAATTGACCTCCCCAACTCTTTCAATTACTTCAAAGGGACCCTGCCACTTAGCCAGGAACTTGCTCTCAACAGTGGGAACTAACACCAGGACCCTATCACCAGGTGAGAAAACACGGAGTTGGGCCCCCCTGTTGTATATCCTCTGTTGAGCTGTTTGGGCCTGCAGTAAGTGTTCTTTTACCAACGGCATGATTGCTGCAATCCTGTCCTGCATTTGAGCGATATGCTCAATGACACTTTTATGGGGTGTCTGCTCCCCCTCCCAAGTTTCTTTGGCTATGTCCAAGAGTCCCCGAGGGTGTCTCCCATAAAGCAACTCAAAGGGAGAGTACCCCGTGGAGGACTGGGGAACCTCCCTGATGGCAAACATCAAGTATGGTATCAGGAAGTCCCAGTTTTTCCCATCCTTGTCAACAACCTTTTTTAACATGCTCTTTAATGTTTTATTGAAGCGTTCCACCAAGCCATCCGTTTGAGGATGGTACACCGAGGTTCGCAATTGCGTCACCTTAAATAACTTGCACAGCTCTCTAGTTATTCGTGACATAAATGGGGTGCCCTGGTCTGTAAGGACTTCTTTAGGGATTCCAACACGACTGAACACCATAAACAGCTCTTTGGCAATGTTTTTAGCAGACGCGGTGCGTAAGGGAATTGCCTCTGGGTAACGGGTAGCATAATCCATGATTACGAGGATATGCTGATGACCTCGGGCAGACTTGGGGAGTGGACCCACAAGGTCCATGGCAATCCTCTCAAAGGGCACTTCAATAATGGGCAAGGGCACTAAAGGACTTCGGAAGTGTTGTAGTGGGGCTGACATTTGACACACAGGACAGGATTGACAATAATTCTCAATATCCTTCTGTATTCCGGGCCAATAAAACCTGCGCAACACCCTTTCAGTAGTTTTCTCAACCCCTAAATGACCTCCTAGCAAGTGCCCATGGGCAAGTTCCAACACCACCCGTCTGTATGGCTTAGGGACCACCAACTGTTCCACCACTTCATCATTTTTTTTACATACACGATACAATAAATCCTCATTGCTGCTAAAATAAGGAAAACAGAGCCTGTCCCCTGATTCGACAGGTACATCATTAATCACCATTACATTTTCCCAGGCCCTGGCAAGGGTTGGGTCTTTTCTCTGCTCGGTACCAAAATTTTCCTTGTGTACATTAAGGTCAGCAAACTCCAACGTAGGCTCAGATTCAGCAGATGGCTGTCCAGCTCCACTGGTTGTGGGGACCTCCTCAGGCTCCTCCAGCTCTCCTGCCATAACTGAGAAAGGAAAACCCGGGGAGCACTGAGAAGAGTCCCCTGAACCCACATTTTCAGTAGCGGCCAGGAGTTCTGGCTCTGTCACTGAGTCAGCTACTGCGACCGGGTCGGGACGATCCCACAGTTCCCAAAACTTAGGGAAGTCCCTACCAATGATGGCCTCGTGCACCAAGTGGGGCACAAGTCCGACCGGATGGGTCACCGTACCTAAGCCAGTTTTAAACTGAACAGTGGCTATAGGATACTCGCGGGTATCCCCATGTACACAGATCACAGCAATTTTTTTAGCATGCAAATTCACAGTGTCAACCATCTCAGCTGTAACCAAAGTCACTAGACTTCCAGAGTCTAGCAAGGCCGTAATAGGCTTATTATTAACAGTCAATTGGCACATGTGTTTTCCCATACTTGGTGCTGCAGCGCATGAAACAGCAGCAAACATAGACTGCCTTCTAATGGACAGATCGCACTGCATTGGTTCATCTGTCAATGGACAGTTTGCTGCAACATGTCCCAGTTCTTGGCAACGAAAACACCTGATGTTTCCCCAGTTGGGTTTGCTGACAGGCAGTAGCTTCCCTTGTTTGGGACGCCAAACTTCAGTCCTGGCACCAAAAATCCTCCCCCCTATTTCCTTGCCATGCTTACCACCCACTTCCCCTGGAACAGTCTTACCGGTTGCCTGGGGAGACCGTGGCTTTGGGCGGAAAGTCCGTGCGGCTGTAGGGGTGGTGACCAGGTTCTCTGCAGCAAAGTACCTTTCAACAAGTTCCACGAGGTTGTCCGCCGAGTTGGGGTCTCCTTGACTCACCCACTTCTGCAGGGGAACTGGTAGTGACCTCAGGAACTGGTCCATGACCACACGCTCCACTATTTGTGGCCCAGACAGGGACTCCGGCTGTAGCCATTTCCTCACCAAGTGAATTAGGTCGAACATCTGCGATCTTGGGGGCCTCTCGTCTTGGAAGAACCAGCTGTGGACCCGCTGTGCTCGAACTGCCAAGGTGACACCAAGTCGCGCCAGGATTTCCCGCTTGACCTTTTCATAGTCTCCTGCTTCTGCTGACTCCAAATCATAGTAGGCCTTCTGCGATTCTCCAGACAGCAAGGGGGCGACCAGTCCTGCCCACTGGGTTTTGGGCCAACCTTCCCTCTCAGCGGTCCGTTCAAAGGTTAAGAGAAAGGCCTCTGGATCATCATCTGCAGTCATCTTGGAAAGAAAACGACCCACATGGATGGCTGAGGGCTTGTCTCCAACAACATTAACTTTATCAGGTGACCACTGTGCAAGCGTCTCTACAACCGCAGCCAGGGTTTTCCTATCCTCTTTTGCATCAGTGGCTAGCTGTTCAAACAGCCTCTGCGATAGCTCCTGTACAGCACCAATCTGTTGGCACAGCGCCTTGGTTTGCTCCTGTGCGATAGCGTTTGTTTGCTGCTGTGTAGCGTTTGCTTGATGCAGTGCAGCGTTTGCTTGTTGCTGTGCAGCATTGGATTGTTGCTGTGCAGCATTGGATATCACCAATTGTTTTAGGATTTCCTCCATGTTTAGTCACTCTAGGTACTGGCCTTTTAAGTAGTAACTTACTACAGCTGGTCGCAGTCTCCACCATATGTAACCTGGGGGACAGGTAGCAGGCACAAAGCTCCCTGGGATGAGTGGTCTTTCAGGCACAGATACCAAATCCAGTGGAATAGTGACAAACAGTGCGGTGTTTATTTGTGATATTTACAAGTCTATATACAGGTGCTGTACAGTGTTCCAAAAGAAACAAATAGGAACAAAAATAGCCAAAACAAAACCTAGCCGTGTCTCGGCACTAACTAAACAATATTTACAGATCCTAACTACTAAGCTAAGCAAGCCTACAGCTTGTCAGCTTCCACATACCTTTTTGCTCTCTTACACAGAAGTTCTCTGAGTATCCCAGGCCAAGAGCAAGGGCTGTCTTGCTCAGGTGAGCTTAAATTAGCCTGGGGGAGAGGACCAAGAACTGAACTGGACCATGGATCAGAGATCCCTGAACTTGTATGAGAGGAGCCTGGGAGATGTATAAACCCCGAACAGGACTTTTCCTGGCTCTCTCTGGGACGCTCTGCTACAATATATATATAGATAGAGAGATAGAGAGATATAGATATAGATAGATAGATAGAGATATAGATATATATCTATATATATAGATATCTATCTATCTATCTATCTATCTATTTTTTACTTTTTGCTATAATAAATACCCCAAAATAGATTATAAAAAAAAAAAAAAAAAGTCTTCCTCCGTTTAGGCCAATATATTCTTCTACATATTTTTGGTAAAAAAAATTGCAATAAGCGTATATTGATTGGTTTGCACAAAAGTTATAGATTTATGGCATTTTCATGTATTTTTTTATTAGTAATGGCGATCAGCGTTTTTTTTTCGGGATTGCAACAGACAGATCTGACACTTGACACTTTTTTGGGACCAGTGACATTTGTACAGCGATCAGTGTTCTAAAAATGCACTAATTACTGTGTAAATGTCACTGACGGGGAAGAAATTAACACTAGTGATCAAGGGGTTAAATGTGTTCCCTGGGAGGTGGTACTGACTGGGAGTAAAGAGAGATTGCTGTTCCTAATCACTAGGAACAGACTATCTCTCTCTACTCCCCTGTCAGAACAGGGATCTGTTTGTTTACTTTGACAGATCCCCGTTCTGGGTCTTTGTGGAGCAATCGCGGGTGGCCGGCGAACATTACGGCCACCAGTCATGCGCTCCATGGGCGACCACTGTATCTATTACACAAGCCAACGTACAGCCATGGCGATTCGCGTAATAGAGCCAACCTGTCGCAGTATAATGATAGCGGCTGCTTGGCAAGTGGTTACAGCTTGGGTTTGCCCAGTTCCATGAAGCCTTTTATTTTGTTTTGGCTAGATTGGGAAAAGGATATTGCATGGGTGCTCAACCTGTGGCTCGCCAGCTGTTGCAGAACTACAAGTCCCATCATGCCTCTGGGAGTCATGCTTTTAACTGTCATCACCTTGCAATGCCTCATGGGACTTGTAGTTCCACAACACCTGGAGAGCCTCAGGTTGAGCCCCCATTATTAGAGACTCGGTAAGATTTTACGGTTGAAGGTAAGGAAACACTTATGACGGGTGCACCTGGGCGGAAAACAATCAGTTTAGCAGGAACCAGATGACTTTCGGCCCATGTGTTCAGCTCCTGGTCCTACAGAAGCCAGTCTCACAGCTAGCTTCTGTCGACCGGGCATGCTGGAGAACCAGCATCCAGGTGGCACCCGCTCAGTGCTGGCAGCCAAAGGATGTGAGCACTGACCTGTGTGTCCTGGTGGGGGGCAGCGGGCGATCCCCTGTCAGAATACAATAACACAGCGGGAGAAATCACTGTACCAACATCGATTGTGTTAGTACATCGCTCTGTCAGGTTTTTTTTTTTTTTTTTTTTCCATTCAGCCCGCTGGGTTGAACAAAAAAAAAACATGTAGTGTGTATCAGACTTTGGCCCTCTTTAGAGTAGGAAGCAAAATTTGCTGCTCGCTGAAAAGTAACTTGCGGCGGACTGATTTCCAGTCCGCGATTGACAAGACGATTTACAGGCTTTTAGGAGGTGATGCTGTCTCCTGCACGCTTGTATTTTCTGTCCCAATGGGGATTTCACATTGAACTATCATGCTGCAACCTTCATAACCATGCAATGTCGCCTGTCAAACTTGACATGCCAAGTAAAAATTGCGACATTTTCAGCTGTAGCATTGTAAACTCGCCCCCCTTCTGGCTACCATGTAAAGCCCCGTACACACGATCAGAAAATCATACAAAAAATACCGCTTTAGAAGCAATTCTACGATCATCTGATCGTTGGTACACAGCTTTTGTCTGAAATTTTCCAAAGGGAAAAACATGAAAATTTTTCCGTATGATACCAGATCGTATGAGTTTAATTTAATCAGTACCTTTTGATCACAATACGTTACATGACTTCCGAATTTTTATTCTGTCGTATGAGAGCTCTCATATTTTACTAACTTCGTTATTTTTGATATAGAGACTAGCATGCAAAAAACCCCAAAAAAGAACATTTCAAACTGGATTTATAAAAACTAGTGAGGATTAAAAAAGGACTCTAATAATCCATGTCCTCGGGGGAAGGTCTTCCTCTCCCTCTGTCAAGGTGTGTTGAACATGAATATAGGGCTGAAACAACTAATCGATTAATCGACAACTAATCGATTATGTAATTAATCGATTACTATTTTCATAATCGATTAATCGGCCAGTAACATAATGGGGTTAAAAAAGCTAAAATTAGCCCTATATAGTACAAAAAGAGCAAATAATCTATACTGTAAATATTACTTTCACTGTTGCACAGTAAAAAAAACATTTTCTTTTTTTTTTTTTTTTTAACTCCATTATGTTACTAAATGTCTTAGGCCTGGTTCCCACCTATGTGTTTTTTGGTGCTTTTTGCAGAAATGCACTACAGTTCATTTAACGTTCACATCTATGCTTTTTTCAGCTGCTGTGTATTTGGAAAGGGTCAAGGACCTTTTTCAATGCAAAACGGTGCTTTTTTGGTTCAATATACTTCAATGGAGAAGCTGCAGAAAAGCCTGTAATATTACAGTTCTGTTTGAAAATCTGCAAAACAGTCTAGAATTTTTTTTTCTTTATATACTATTAGAGGTTGAATCTGGACTCAGATCAATTTTTTTATTTAGAGTATATCTCTTCTGTCTGTCATTCTCAGAGAGGATTAAAGATTTTACTCCCTAACCGTATAGTTGGTCATTTATATTTACCCCTGCGTATAAAGATATTTAGGAATAAATTGCCTTTTTTTAAACTTTACATATTAACTAAATTATACACCACACTTTTTTTTTAAGGTTATTAACCGATTAATCGATTAATCGAAACAATAATCGGCCAACTAATCGATTATGAAAATAATCGTTAGTTGCAGCCCTACATGAATATTATTAGCAGCACTGGGTACATCTATAAACAAACCATTTGTGGGATTTAGCTTCATGCAGTGCTGAAGTTTGCTTTGTAAATTGTTACATTATTTATTGTTTGGGGGATTTTCAGGTTTGTTCCTTTATAGCCTTTTAGAGATGTTGAAGGAAACAAATACAGAAAGTGCAGGCTTAGAACTTAGCGATTGTAACGGTATTTTTTTAAAATAATAAACACGCTTTATCTGCTCTCTACAATGGCTTTGCACAGACTGGTCCCTTTCCTTCTCTTTTGGGGTCCCCCACCAGCGCGGTCTACTCCTCCTCCCTTCCGAGTGACCTCATAGCAAGCCCCTTGCTATGGAGTCACTCATGTGGGCTCAATCCTAACCTGTACTGTGTGTGTCTATTTACGCACACAGCGTGGCTCAGCCCTGTCTCCCGCTACCTCCGCTACAGGATTTGATTAACACCATTGACCATGGCCAGTAAGGAGAGAGAGGGAGCAGCTCTTGGGCACAACTCTGGATAAAGATCGGTCTTGGTTACGTATTTCATTTTTTTTGGGGGGGGGGGGGGTGAAGCTAATTTAAAGTGGTTTTCTTTTCTTTCTTTTTTTTTACCATAAAGTGGTTCTAGAGCCTTTAAAGGGGTTGTAAACCCTTGAGGTTTTTCACCTTTAATGCATTCTATGCATTAAAGGAGAAGTCCAACCAAAGCTTGTTTGACTGCACTTCTCCTATGGAGTGCAATTCATTTTGCACTCCTGTGACCCATTTTCAGCAGAGAGCAGTCTGAAGTTCGCTCTCTGCTGACATCACTAGAATCAGTCCAGGCACCGTGTCATGACGACAAAGTCTGGATCTGCCAGGTGCCTGGACTGATACCCGTCTCAGCGAGCTGCTGAGAGTCTGAGACAGCCCGCTCTGGCCCTCCACAGCTCAGCGTTCGAGTGAGCAAGGAGGGGGCAGAGCAGAACACTGTGATTGACAGTCTACAGCTCTCTGCTCATGGAGCTCTGAAAATCGAGTTATCGGCAGTGTTCCATCGCTCGGTATTCAGTGCAGAGATGCTGGGGGACAGATGCAGCATCGGAACAATGCTGCATCCACCTAGACAAGTATAAATCTAAAAAAAAAAATAAAGAGAAAACCATACTCCTTTTTTAAGGTGAAAAACCTTCTTCAGCCCCCCCCTTACCTGAACCCGATCGTTCCAGCGACGGATGAGCACAGCAGCTCCAGCCGCTGTCTCGGGTCCTCATTGGATAGATTGATAGCAGCAGGAGCCATTGGGTTCCGCTGCTGACAATCAAATCTAGTGACACAGGGTCTGGGGTGGGGCCACGTCTTGCTGTCTGTGTCAGTTGACTCAGGAGCGCACCCGCATGAGTGTCCCTGTGGAATGCGGCTCTCCGTGGGGCACTTGAGAAGAGAAGGCACAAGGAGCGCCGCTGAGGGACCCCAGAAGGGGAGGATCAGGGCCGCTCTGTGCAAAACCCTTGCACAGAGGAGGTAAGTATGACATGTTTGTTATTTAAAAAAAGAAAAAAAAAGAAAATTAACCTTTTACAACTCCTTTTTTAAGTTTTTATTTTGTGCATTAGGGTAAGAAAACCTTCTGTGTCCATGATCCCCCCCCCCCAAATCCTTGTTATAGCGTAACTTGAAACATAACCTCCAGCGCTCAGGTGTGGTGCTTAGGAGTAAAATGGACTCTCCTCTCGGCTTGATCTTGCAAGTACTAAGCACACGTCTTGCTGCCTTCGTAGGACTGTCGGTATGCTTGAACAAACTACAAAACAACAAAAAAGAGGGCACACCAACCTAATGCATTATTGTAACTAAATATTTATTAGGAAAGTAAAACAAGAAGTGGGTACTCACAAAAGTGTTTGACACAAGCATGTCTATAGATACCGATGAGACCGCCTCCAATACACCATTCTCAGCTGATGGCAAGGGAAGACCTCTAAACATCTCTAGATGGCTAACAGGTTTCGAAGTTCAGGCCCTCTTCCTCAAAACTAAACCCCCCCCCAATTGACCCCCCCCCCGGTCCCTCCTTTATACTTGCTTGAGTCTGATCTCGATGCAGCAGTGTGTTTGAGAGCAGCGTCTTTCTCCCTCATCAGAGGGCAGACTGATAGCAACGGGAGCCATTGTTTTCCTGCTGCTGTCAATCAAATCCTATGATGAGGAAGCATGGGGCGGGGGAAAGCCCCACTGTTTGTGTCTATGGACGCAGGCATCGGGGCTCAAGAGCGAGCGCGCATGAGTACTGGGGGTATACTCAGAAGGTAGGAGGAGCCAGCAGCATCGGTGATGGACCCCAGAAGAGGAGGATCACGGCTTCTTTGTGCACAAAAATAAATAATTAATAGTCGACTGCTTTAAAAAAGGCCTGGATCCGATTGCCTCTTGGTGGATTAGGAAGGAATTTTTTCCCCTGCTGGAGCAAATTGGATCATGCTTTGCTGGGGTTTTTCGCCTTCCTCTAGATCAGAGATATGCAATTAGCGGACCTCCAGCTGTTGCAGAACTAAAAGTCCCATGAGGCATTGCAAGACTCTGACAGCTACAAGCATGACATGCAGAGGCATGATAGGACTTGTAGTTTTGCAACAGCTGGAGGTCTGCTAATTGCATATCCCTGCTCTAGATCAACTCTGGGTATGGGATTGTATGATTTTTTTTTTTTTTTTTAACTAGATGGACTTGTGCTTTTTTTTTTTTTTTTTCATCCTATGTACCTGTGTTTAAAATCGCCTTAATGCAGATAATACATTAAGATAAAAACCTGAAGTTTTTACAACCACTTTAACATTGTGTTTCTAGTTTATTAAATAATTGCTTCAAAGTATCTTTTGAAGATGCTTTTTGCTGAGCTGTCCGCTTTCATCTCTTTGCTCCAGCATGGAAGGGGCTGTGGGTGGTGAGAAGCTACAAGTTGAGCATCAGTATTCGTGACATCAGAATTGAGTCAGAATGCAATTAATATGGCAGCACAATAATGAACGCTGTGCCTGGCCACAGCTCTCTGTACTCCTAAACTGAACTGCACCGTGAAGTGTGACAACATCTCTCGGGAAAGGAAAAGTATCCTTTTACCAATTCATTCACTTTCTCCTTTCTGGAGTGCAATCCTGACAAAAAAAAGTGAATGAGTTAGTAAAAGGCTACTTTTTCTGAAAGGAAGAACATTTTGCATTTGCAAGTGATTTATGATATTGTTTACAATTCATACTTCATGGTGAATTTGTAGGTAATTAGATCCATTAAGCGAAATCACTCAATATTGAAAATACTTTATTGGTATTGCCTTTCTAGCAAGGTTTCTGTGTCTGTTGCTTCATCCAAATGAAGAGAGCTTTTATGTGGGCTGGGGTATTAGTTTGGGTAATTCAGATATTTGTATTTTGATGAGCGGGACCAGCGCTAAGTGCTTTTATTATTGTCTAGACCAGGCGTCTCCAAACTTTTCAAACAAAGGGCCAGTCTACTGTCCTTCCGACAGTACCGGATTGTGGCCAGTGGGGGGTAGAAAATGTCCCAGGCCTAGCATTGGTGAGAATAAATATGGCCTTAGGGTTGGTGGTCAGCAGGAGAGGGGTAGTGCCTCATTATTGGTATTAGTAGGAGGAGTAGTCCCCTTGTATCGGTATTAGGAGGAGTAGTGCCCCATTATTGGTAGGAGGGGGAGTAGTATTCTATCATTGGTATCAGTGGAAGACATTGTACCCCATGTGCTGGTGTCAGTGGGAGGAATAGTTCCTCATATCATTGGGAGGAATAGTGCCCCAAGGGCTAGATAAGGGCTAGCAAAGGGCCATATTTGGCCCTCGGGCTGCAGTTTGGAGACCCCCCATCTAGACCAATGTTTCTCAAATCCATTCCTCAAGGCGCCCCAACAGGTCATGTTTTCAGGCTTTCCATTATTTTGCACAGGTGATTTGATCAGTTTCACTGCCTTAGTAATTACCACAGCTGTTTCATCTGAGGGAAATCCTGAAAACATGACCTGTTGAGGGTACTTGAGGACTGGAGTTTAGAAACATTGGTCAAGACCAGGGATCTCAAACTGGCGGCCCTTCAGCTGTTGTGAAACCACAACTCCCATGAGGCATTGCAAAGCCGATAGTTACAAGCATGAC
This sequence comes from Lithobates septentrionalis, assembly GCA_037952835.1. Classification (NCBI taxonomy): domain Eukaryota; kingdom Metazoa; phylum Chordata; class Amphibia; order Anura; family Ranidae; genus Lithobates; species Lithobates septentrionalis. The sequence goes on along the minus strand of JBBDGP010001542.1, from coordinate 887,126 downwards.
TCCCTCAAGTAGAGGCATGATGGGACTTGTAGTTTTGCAACAGCACGAGGGCTGCCAGTTTGAGACCCCTGGTCTAGACCAGTGTTTCTTAACTCCAGTCCTCAAGGCGCCCCAACAGGTCATGTTTTCAGGATTTGCCTCAGATGAAACGGCTGTGGTAATTACTAAGGCAGTGAAACTGATCAAATCACCTGTGCAAAATAATGGAAGGCCTGTCTGCCCTCTGTCTGCCTGCTGCCTGTTCGTTCTGGAACAATGCCCTGCAAACCACAGAAACGGAACTCTTCCATCTGATTTGTGTCTGTCTGTCTGGATGGTGAGTGTTTCCCCTCTCAGCAAGGTAGTAATGTGTAAAATAACAGACTCACCAGACCGTCCAATTCTCTGCCCTGTGCACTCTTTAATTCCCATCTACTTCCCCATCTCCACTTGCAGGTCACATTCTGATCCCCAAAGTATAATGCACCCTGCCCTGTGCACCCCCTCACTCCCATTTACTTCCCCCATCCCCACTTGCAGGTCACCTCCCCAAGTTTATGAATCTTGTCCTAATTTATAAAGACGTCATGTATCACAACGGCTTAGACCCTTTCACACGGGCTGTCCGATCAGGTCCGCCTGTCCGTTTTTTAGGCAGTGACACGCCCGCTGACATCCGCCACTATCCGGTCCGCAAAATGCGGATGAATGGTGGTCCTATTTTCCATCTGTCTGGCAAATTGGATATGATGAAAACAGACAGGACTGGGTCTGTCTCCACTCTGCACAGTGAGCCGAGACGGACCTGTCATCCACCTGCTCAGCGGGGATCAGTAGAGTGATCCACCCACTGAGCATGCAGAGGTGACCATGTGAAAGGGGCCTAAGTCTGTGTCTGTAGTTTGTTCAAACCTAATACCATAAATAACGGGTTTTTAGATTTTTTTTTACTCTAGGAATATATAAGGAGTTTGGCAATTCTAGAGAAATATGCATTACAATCAAATAAACCCATTCAATTTTAGTTGACTAAATGAAAATTGGAATAGATTTTCGCCAGTTTTCATCAATTGATTTCATTCTAATTTTATTTTCATTTTTATTTCCGTCACTGAAAACCTGCAGCTGACGAAAACCATGACGAACATATCTTCGTCAACCAAATGAACTTTGCTCTGTGTGCAGATAGTGTGGATTCAGAGCATACATCTGTGCATGTGCTGTACAGAACCTCTGGCGCATAACCACTTCTAGTGGCATCTTCTAATTGCTCTCAATGGCGCCAGGAGAGTGATTATGTGGCAATCTCTTTATGCTGAATGGCTGTGTGCATGAAGCCTACAGGAACAATAGGCAGCAATATACTGTATTAAATGTGGGTTATAAGTATAATTTCTTTCACAATGTCATGGGGGGTTTATCTGCACCAAAACTAAGTTTCCACATACCGTGAAGTAGAATTTAACCACTCAATGGCAACTTCAAGACCTTGTCCATGCATAGTGGAATGAAGTAGATAAAAATTATTTTCAAAGCCAATTATCCTGCTATCCTGGATTAAAATATCAGTTTAGCAAGAAATATGCTATAATTGTTTGGTTACCCAGTAATGTCTCATCACAGTCAGAGTTAAGATTGCAGTCATAATGTATTGCAACAATTAGTTTGTCAAGTATTGTGTTCCATCTTTGAGCAAACCTCTCACAATTTCTTGCAGTTAGTTTCTTGTCCTCTAGATGGCAGTGTTTCTTTAGCTCTCCTATTTGCAGAGTTTGCTTTGCTTTGTGGACTACTTAACAGCATGATCAACAGGCTTAAAAGCACAATCTTTATGAGAATCTGTCAATCCCTACAGTTGATTAAGCAAGGTAAATAAATAACCCTCCCGAACAAAGTAGTCTTGGTGTTTTTATTTGAGGACCACAAGCCTTTTATCTTTTCATTAAGGGATAAGTGTACTTGCTGATTTGCTGCCAATATGTAAACATAAAGGGGTACCTTTTTACAGAAGAAAGCCTTTTATCCAGCTGCTCAGTCAGTCCGTTCTCAGAGGTCTCTATGAAATAAAAGTAGCTGGTTAGTGATTCATCGTGGCAGCATCTAGCCAAACTGATATCCCAAATTTGCCTAGCTACTGACTCCAGTAGAACCATAATGAGAGGATCTTGTAATGTAATTCCTTATAATATACTAGCAAAAGTGTTCCCATTCATGAAACTGGGTGGAATTTGGAAGTTTCAGAGTAATAACTTTTGTCATATTAATACTGTCTATTAATACTGTCGTACTGTCATCATTTTCGGCATTTAGTATATAACCTAAAGTGTTCACTGTTGCACTGTGTGGAGTATGTAATAAAACTTGCAGTGTACAGAATGGGACAGTCTTGAGTATGTCATGTATAGCACAGCGTATGAAGGGGGCACCCATAATACTCAGTCCATACACCCTTCACATCTCTTCACATCTCAGAGCATCACTGGTTCTGCAGGCTGTCACCCATTGCAGCCAAATCTGCATATCCTCGGCAGCAAGTTTAATTATTTTTCAGCTTCTCTCTAGCATTAAACGCCATCAACTTCCTGTGAGGTGATGTTGTGGCTAGAGCCTCCTCTCGCTCATTTTTTGGGTTTTTGTCTTGATGGGTTTATCTTTTAGAAGGAATAATAAATGCACATATTTTTGCAGGTAAAAATGTGCATTTATATTAATTTTTTTTGATTAGGAGACTGTAAAGCATTGCACCTGCAGATCGCAGGTGCAGTGTAAGGCTCCAGCAGCCTGTCAGTGTAGCTTTCTGCCTGTACCTCCAATATGGGCAGGCAGTTACTGAATTGCAGGAACAACCAATGAACTACAAGACTCCTCACCAGCATCCTCATAGTCCATTGAAAACTACAAGCCAATAGTTGTAGTTCATTCATTCACAGGACTCTGTGAATGAATTACATGGCTGGGTGGGAGGAGCCCCACGTGGCTGTGCTGTTTTAAATTGTGATAGCACAATATAAAAATAAGAAAATGCAATATTGCACCTGCAAAGAGTGATGGCAGATTCTGGTGAGATCCCAGGAGTGCTGTAGCCCAAATTTTAAGCATGGATGGATTGCAAGATATTCTTTATTTATAACTATGGGACCAGTGATGGCGAACCTTTTTGAGCTCGAGTGCCCAAACTGCAACACAAAACCAACTTATTTATTTCAAAGTGTGAAAACTGCAATTACACACATCATATATGGGCAGTCCATCAGGTGATAGAAATGTTCTCAAAAGTCTAAATGGCTATATATAAGTCCGTAGCTCAGGGCAAGCCTCGGGGGGGGTTGAAGCAGTCTCTCCAGGGAGAAGGCAAGAGAGGATATAGAGGTGCCTCTGAGTGCAAACTGATAAAAAAAAAAGTATTTATTAAACACATAATTGTAGGAGAGCAACTCACATTTTTGTAGACAGATATAGGCATATTATAATAGAGTCCAACGTCCTGTGGAACAACAAGGCCCACTGTACCGCTGGTGACACCACTCTGCTGGCTCTGGAAGCTGGCTGTGTGTGTAGAAGGATCCAGGAGAGAGGGCTGGAAGACTCCTGGAGGGCGGCGTCAGGTGTGATGACGTCACTGGATGAGCCACGACGTGTTTCCGAGCTCTTCTGAGATTTGGCGGGGGGGGGGGGGTGGTAGTGAGCCGGCGACTTATAGCTTGCGTTCCCACGGAGGGCTCTGCGTGCCAGCTGTGGCACGTGTACCATAGGTTTACCATTGCTGTATGGGACTATTCAGGTGTACTGATAGACGGACAAAGACTAGGACGAATGTACTTGGTCGAGTGTTTAAAATTAAAATATTTTATAAAGAAATTAAACTGCAATATCTGTACAACCACTTCTTAAAGCTAAGTCCTAGTTCCGACACGGTGTCATTGGACAATGTTTGGACTTGTAATTAGGATGGGGTGGGGTTTACATTAACCTTATGCTGATAAAAGTAAACGCATCTCTGGGTTCAAGGTGATCCAATGACCTGTAATCCTAAATAAGCCTATAGGTACCAGCATGTAACTTTTTTAAAAGCTGGCCATACTTGGCTTGAATTGTCTGCTTGCTGCTAAATCTTGATTTTTATATTTCAATTGAAAAATTGAAGGAGCAGAGTGGAAATTGTGGAAACAGTGATTGCGTTCAGTCAGATGCAGTCACTCTTCAGGTATTCAAGCAGATTTCACAGCTACTTGAATACTATAGCAGGCGGTGGGGATTCCTTCATTCTTGTCAAAGAGGTTTATTTGGTTTTAACAGAAAACGGAGAAACAGGTGTAAGTAGTGAAAAAGCCATCTAGTACATGAGTATACATAAAAGTAGTAAGGGTGATTCCTTCATTCTGTTTAGCATGGATGGAGAAATCTATATGTCTGTGGCTAGCCTTAAGCTGGCCATAGATGGGTCAGTTTTTTCATTCAACCTACTGGCTCTGACCCGATTCCCCTATTCATACATTTGAGATAGCTGGGGGAATCTTCCTGTTGTGTCATTGTGTTTTGATAGTGGGGAGACTGTAGCTTGCAGTGCTAATTAAGAAGGAATTTTTCAGCAGGGTAGTTATACAGGGTAGCTATCCTGGTGTCCCAGGAGGACGTCACCTTGTGACGTCCTCCGGGGGAACCAGGACAACATCATCTTGTGACGAAACGTGTCAGAAAGAGCGGCGTGCTGACGTCACCGCACTACATGTGGTCCTCGATGGGTGGGTGTTCGTGTTTTAGCTGGCCGACTTGTTATACATGCTTCTTTAAACTACTTTGGTGTAAGTGCACTATATACCTTTTTGGTTTTATATTTAAAATGGTGAGTTTATCTCTTTTTGGGGATCTAAGTCTCTATACCCTGAGAGTGAAGCCTGTCATTACAAGTCTCGTGGTGTGTTCTGGATTTATCACCTATACGTACAGCCATGCCCTGATCTTTGGATCAAAGGTTGGTGAGAGGAGCCATTTGGATATCCCCTTCACTGGACAAAGGCCCTGGCTGGGTATTAGCCACAAGCATTTGTGACCTTCCGTAATAGGAGGTCCCCATCAGCTGGTAATTGAGCATTTCTTGCAGTGGAGGTTGCACCTTTATTTCCATGGTGGTGGTGCACACCTTTATCTTGGAAGGCTATTCTAAGAATTTGGAGGGACAATTTAATTAACTTGGACTATGTCTCACTATTTATATTTGTTTTATTGATTGCTTTAGTCACTTTGAGTTCAATTTATTTGCTTTGTCACAATATTTGTCTGAAAGTAGCGCAGCTCTATTTATAAATATAGTTATACAGAAGTCAATCTGACTTCTATACAACCCCAATGCCCATACATGGATTGAAATTCGGCCGGTCCCTCCTGAACCAAACAAATTTCAATTCACCTATGGGCATCTTAAGATTTCAGGGCACCCTTGGAGCGTTTAGTGTATGAATGCTAACTCCATCTGCAATATTTGCCTCTTTATTGGAGCGTTCTAATAGTTGTGGGTGGTGGCAGAGATGAAAGTGGACATTACATGTGGAAGGCCTCATGTTCAGAAGCTCATGGTACCCTCTGGAGACCAGTAGGTGCCTGCTTTTTTCCTTGTGTCTCTTGACTGCTTTACTCTACATAGAAATTAATAGTGATTTCTGGATTCATACTTTAGGAACAAAAAATTCCTTCATCAGTACAAGTCGGCTATATATTTGGTATTTGTTTTATAATATAAAAAAGCCAGCTGAAACCATTTTCCTTTGTTCTTGCAGGTATTGGTAAAACTCCTTCACTTGGTACTGGATTTCATACAAATTTGGGAAAGGAATCTCGTGCCCAGACACTTCAAAATGGTACGTCGATCATATGTGTTAATCTTCCAGGATGTGAAACGCTGCAGTGTTGTTTTTTTTTCTCTCATTTCTAGAAATCAAATAGGCTTCAGTATTGGAAACCGGTTGGCAGTGATTTAAAGCCGTTGTATATCCACCTGGTCATTTTTACCTACAGGTAAGCCTATAATAAGGCCTACCTGTGGGCAAAATTAATTATCTCCTAAACCTGCACGGTTTAGGAGAAATTCACCATGCATGTAGCCGTTGCCGTCAGACGCGCATGTGCTCTGAAGGTCTGGTGGTAAGTGCCAGAACGTCAAAGCTTCTTGCCGGAACAAAGTGACGTCATCGCGGCTCTGGGGCCACTCAGCGCTGGAGCCCACAAACTCTGAAGAAACGCAGAGGGAACATGTCAGCACCTTCAGCTGTGACCGGGCCTGCTGCGGGAGCTTCATTCTAAGGTAAGTATTTCATAATGTTAGTATGCGATGCATACTAGCACATTGTGCTATTGTCTCGCAGTTTTTTTTTTTTCAGCGGTTTACTACAGCTTTAACCACTTCAGCCCCGGGAGGATTTGCCCCCTTAATGACCAGAGCACTTTTTACAATTTGCCACTGCGTTGCTTTAACTGGTAATTTTTTCCCCCCACAATTAGAACTTTCTTTTGGTGGCATTTGATCGCCCCTGGGATTTTTATTTTTTGCGATATAAATGAAAAAAGACCTAAAATGTTGAAAAGAAATTACTTTTTCTATTTTTTGTTATGAAAAAAATCCAATCAACCTAATTTTAGTCATACATTTAGGCCAAAATGTATTAAGCCACATTTCTTGGGTAAATTATTTTTCAATAAGCGTATATTTATTGGTTTGCGCAAAAGTTATAGCGTCTACAAACTATTGTGAATTTATGCAGCTTTTAGTTTATGACTGCCTATCTAATTTCTTGAGGTGCAAAAATGGCAGGGCAGTACAAATCCCCTCCAAATTACCCCTTTTTGAAAAGTAGATACCCCAAGGAATTTGCTGAGAGGCATGTTGAGCCCCTTTAATATTTTATTTTTTTGTTACAAGTGATTGAAAAAAAAAAAAAAAAATTAAATTAAAAAATGCAATTATATATTGCTCACACATGGCATTGCATATATGTGGAATTGCACCCCAAAACACATTCCACTGCTTCTCCTGTGTATGGGGGATACCACATTTGTGAGACTTTTTGGTAGTCTAACCGCATACAGGACTCAGAAAACCAATCACCGCCTTCAGGATTTCTAAGAGCCCAATTTTCTGATTTCACTACCTATCACAGTTCCGGAGGCCATGAAATGCCAAGATAGCACAACCCCCCCCCCCCCCCCCCCAAATGACCCCATTTTGGAAAGTAGACACCCCAAGCTATTCGGTGAGAGGCAAGTCGAGTATTTTGCAGATCTCACTTTTTGTCACAGTTTTGAAAAAAGAAAATAAAAAAATACATTTTTCTTTTTTTATTTTCCAGAACAAATGAGAGCTGCAAAATACACACCATGCCTGTTAGCAAATACCTTGGGGTGTCTACTTTCCAAAATGGGGTCATTTGGGGTGTCATTTCACATATACCCATGCCACGTGTGAGCAATATATCATTTAGTGACAACTTTTATGTGAATTTTTTTTTTTTAATTTGCCGAAACTTGTGGCAAAAAATATTCCATTGACTCAACATGTCTCTCATCAAATGGCTTGGGGTGTCTACTTTCCAAAGAGAGGTCGTTTGGGGAGGGGGGGGGGGTTGAACTGTCCCTGCATTTTATGCCCAACATTAGAAGCTTATGCCACACATCACCCACTCTTCTAACCACTTGAACCACCAAGTCCTTTCTGACACTTTTTGCTTACATGAAAAAATTATTTTTTTTGCTAGAAAATTGCCCCCAAACATTATATATTTTTTTTGCAGAGGCACTACAGATTAAAATGGCAGGTGTTGCAATTTTTTTTCACAAAGTATTTGCGCAGCGATTATTTAAACGCAATTTTATTGGGAAACAAACCTTTTTTGAATTTTAATACACAAAAACACACTATATTGCCCAAATGTTTGGTGGAATATAAAAGATGATCGTATGCCGAGTACATAGATATCAAACACGACATGTTTTAAAAACGTGCACACCTGTGCAGCGGCGACAAACTATATACATTTTTAAAAGCCTTTATTTTACCACTTTAGATTTACAGTTGAGGTCTTCTGCTATAATTACTGCCCTCGATCTGACGTTCGTAGTGATACCCCACATGCATGGTGCAATTGCCGTTTACATACGACATGAGACCAACGCTTGCGTTCACCTTTGTGCACGAGGGGACAGGGTGCTTTTAATTTAATTTAATTTTTTTTTAATTATTAATTTAGCTTATTTTATTTTTACACTATCCCTTTTCATTTTTTTATGTTTATTTTTTAATTTTTTTTTTTTTTGCTTTTTATTGTTATCACAGGGAATGTAAATATCCCCTATGATGGCAATATGTAGTGACCAGTACTCTTTTTTTGATTTGTCATTTTACTCTATAATGCCTCGATCCTCCTCTTCTGAGTTCCCTTGCCAGTGCTCCTGGCTCTTCCCCCCTGTCAAGTGCCCCCATATTGAGCGGTTTGCTATGGGGACGCTCATGCAGGCTCATCCAGCCACAACCATCTCTAGGGTTTACAGAGAATGGTCTGAAAAAAGATAAAGTATCCAGGGAGCGGCAGTTGTGTGGGGGAAAATGTCTTGTTGAGGTCAGAGAAGGACGGGCAGACTGGTTCGAGATGATAGAAGGGCAATAGTAACTCTAATAACCACTTGTTGCAACCAAGGTATGCAGAATACCATCTCTGAATGCAAAACACATCAAACCTTGAAGCAGATGGGCTACAGCAGCAGAAGGCCACACCGGGTGCCATTTCTGTCGGCTAAGAACAGGAAACTGAGGCTACAATTCGCACAGGATCACCAAAATTGGGCAAAAGAAGAGTGTAAAAACGTTGCCTGTTCTGATGAGTCTCGATTTTCAGCTGCGACATTCAGATGGTAGGGTCAGAATTTGGCATAAACAACATGAAAGTATGGATCCATCCTGCCTTGTATCAATGGTTCAGGCTGGTGGTGTAATGGTGTGGAATATATTTTCTTGGCACACTTTGGGTCATCAACCCTGTCCTCAGGGCCCACTAACAGGCCAAGTTTTATGTATTACCTTGGGGAGTTGCAGACTAGAATACTGCAATCACTGAGTATCAAATGATATCACCTGTGTTGTATTTCAGTTATCTTGCAAACCTGGCCTGTTAGTGGGTCCTGAGGACAGGGTTGATGACCACTGATTTAAACACCACGGCCTACCAGAGTATTGTTGCTGACCATGTCCATCCCTTTATGACTACATTGTTCCCATCTTCTGATGGCTCCTTCCAGCAGGATAATGCACCATGTCACAAAGCTCCAATCATCTCACCACTGGTTTCTTGAACATGACAATGAGGTCTCTGTACTCCAATGGCCTCCACAGTCACCACATCTCAATCCAAAAGAGCACCTTTGGGATGTGGTGGAACGGGGGATTCACATCATGGATGTGCAGCTGACAAATCTGCAGCAACTGCGTGATGTTATCATGTCAATATGGACCAAAATCTCAGGAATTTTTCCAACACCTTGTTAAATCTATGCCATGAAGAATGAAGGCAAAAGGGGGTCCAACCCGCTACTAGCAAGGTGGCCGGTGAGTGGTAGCTGCACTGTGGTCTTATGGGTCAGGACATTATCTGCATGGAGTTTGCATGTTCTCCCTGTGCCTCTGTGGGTTTGCTCCAGTTTCATCCCGCACTACAAAGACATGCTGGTAGGATAATTGGCTCCTGTGTAAATAGGCCCTAATGTGTGTGTTTAGTGTATGTATGCATGTGTGATAAGGACCTTAGATTGTAAGCTGCTTGAGGGAAGGTACTGATGTGAATATACATTATGTAAAGTGCTGTGTAAATTGTCAGTACTTCATAAATGCTTATAGTAATAATATATTTGGTCTGTGATGCAGTTCTCCGAGGGGGCAGCAGGGGGGGGTGTCTCAGATTAAAACCTATGCTTTCTTCCAAGCAGTGTTGTAGGTCCATTTAACATCCGTGCACCGCAGCTGTGTCCTGAGACTAATTGCATGAGATTTATGCCGTCACTAAAGACTGAGAGTTCAGTTGTTTTTGTGTGCTTGCCATATTTACCATCTCATCATTGTTTGGTCTGAGCTCGCCCGCTTGCAGTGTTTTGTCATCCATCGGTGACTAGACTCAGCAAAATTCTCTCTCCAGCAGTTATCAATGTGAATGGTTGCCCTTGTATATTGCTAATTGGGTATGACACTAGGGGAAGGAAAACGCAGCACTGCTGTATTACACAGCCAAATGTTATAATGGCAGTCTATTACAGAGCCATAAACACAGCTGATTTACAGCAGGATCAGCATTACTCCTGAAAACTACCTTTTATTATTAAAGAATCCAGTATTGGCAAGAGCACATGCTAGAGAGAAGCTATTTGTTCCTATGCCAAGTGCAAGAGCTTTTTTTGTTTTCGGTAAAGAATTAGCAATTTTGTAGACGGCTGCAATACTGTCTTAAAGTATAACTAAAGGCAAATTTATTTATTTATTTTTTTTTTTTAGTTTTGGATAGGATGGAGAGGGATTAGAACAACTATTTAGTTTTTAATGCACTCTGTACCCCTGTTAGGGATATTCACCCTCTTTATTCATCCTGTTTACTGTTCTCATCGAAAGTAAAAGAAAAATCTTAAATCTTGGGTTGTCCCCAGAAAAGTAATAGTGGGAAAATCTTCCTATGGGGACACTAGTTTTGGTGACCTGGGGGGAATTCCCTTAATTTTCAGGAATTTCCTCTCACTTCCTGTTTTGGCTATGGGGCAGGAAGTAAAGGTAAATCTCTCCAATGGGACACAGATGGCCAAAAAAATCTGGCAGGGGTTATTAGCCCTCCCTTACTCTATCCAAAATGGGGGAAAAAAATGTTTTGCCTATTGTAGAGTTCTTCATTTATCAATTCTGTGCAGTTTCCTAAAATCTTTCCTTATATTGAGCTACCACATGCAACCTGAAAGTTGGTGGTTGTACCCAAGTCAATCGATGGAACGACTTGGGTGCATTCAGCCTGCTCGTAGATGGTTAAAATCCCAGCCAGTCCCTGCTGAACCTGCCGAGATTTGACCCATCTTTGGCCGGCTTAAAACATGTTGGCTTTTAGTATGAAAACGTATACATTTGTGCAGCAGAGGTAAGAGGATTAAAACTGCGTGAATGACAATACAAGGAAAAGTATATTTAGCCCTGTGTGTTTTCCATTTTTTTTTTACTGCTAAAATGGACTTGATTCACAAAGTGAAACACCAGAAAAGGGAACTTTTTTTTTTTCTTTTTTTTTTTAAAGCGAGTTTGTTTGGCTACATGAAATACATGGTAATGCAAGGAATAGAATATGCATTTCCCTTTTTAGACTGTAAGTACTCACAAGCAGGGTCCCCCCTTGTCTTCAATTGTATTGTAATTGTACTCCCTTTATTTTCTAATGCACTGTGCAAAAACTGTTGGCACTATATTAATCCAGTATAGTAATAATTATAATACTCTAATCAAAGAGCAGGTTTTGCCAACTGCTATGTTATGCACTGTTGTGCTGCACATACTGCAGCATACCCCATTCATAAAAAAAATATGGGCTGTGGTGAGTAGATGGCATAGACTCATGTAGTTCTTTCTGCAGTCACATGACTGGCACCTTGTCCATCCATACAACTTTATTGTGCACAACTGGTTTCACTGTCCCGGAGGAGCACAGAGTATGTTTGTAAAGCATGTTGATGTATTTATAAATGTGTGGCGTATTGCCCCAGTGTTGCTATGCTGCTGCTTTTGAAATGATCCTCTAAAGGCCAATTCATACCAGATGCAGTGGGATGCAATTTTGGAGTCTTCCTTGGAGAGAATGCTTTGTCATCCCCTCAGCCGGTAGCCTCCACACCAGTGGAAGAGGTTTGCCGTGCCTGGGATGCACCACATATCTAGTATGGTAGGAAGAAACCATTGTTGAAGCCATGTGCTCCCCTGGATTGTCAGGCAGAACAGGTTAAGATTCTACTGCAGGTACCCCCATGTTGGGAACAGAGTACATCTACATCTACAGGCCTTTGTGGAACCTGATGGCTTAGATACAAGTCCTCTTTCAGTGACTGACCTGTTACTTCTTGGGTAAGTTCCTCCAGATTCCTTTCTCAGTTTCGTTTTTAACCAGGTAAACGTTTTTAACCATGTGGCTAAGATTCCTGCCCCTTGCTTCATGGCTGTGGATGCTTTGCTGGAATGCGGAAGGTTATTTGGTTCCTAGAACTATTTTCTGGATCAAACTAAGGCCGGTCCTGCAGAGTTTCTCTTTCAGGGCCCAAAGACAGATCTGGGTGTTTAATGGGGATGTGTTTTGCTCATTCTGTCATTTTGATGGTGTTCACGTGCACCAGTCTGCATTTGTGGTGTACCTTCACCCCTGTTTCTCTATGTAGGGGTACCTCTCATGTATCCTTTCCCCTTCTCTTCAGCTAGTTCCTGACAATCTCAGTGGTCACGAATGCCTTGTTTCCACTGAGCGGATCGGTTCGGTACGGTACGCTATTTTGGGTGTTTCCATTATGAAAGCGGCCCATACAACCGAACCGTACCGATCCATTCAGGGTCCTTCCTCAGATGTGGGGCCATAGGAAATGGAACAGTTCGGTTAGGGCGAAGCTACGATACATTCCACTGATTGGCTGACAGAAAACCCTCTGCTGTGCTATGCTGAGGCATTTTTTCTAAACCTTGTATGGCCCCTTGTGGTCCCACTTGCAGTGGAAACGCTCACCAGAATAGACCGGACCATTCTAGGCCATTCAAACTGTACCGACCCGAACTGATCCGCTCAGTGGAAACGAGACATTAGCTATCCCTATGGAATATTACACTGTGATCTCATTTGTTTTAGATATCTCTGATCCTTTCTGTATTGGTCTTGAGCGTCATGCTGATCCTTTGTTGGCAGCTTACTCATGTCATGCAATGGCTTCTCATCAGGTTCCGATTCGGACATTGGGTCTTCTGGTAGTCCCCATTTGCAGACAGTTCTTGGTCCATTCTTGGATATGTCGGTGGCTTTCCCTTGCCCCTCAGTTGAACTGCTTTTGGGCAGCCTGACTTTCTGAATTCCTGTGTACCTCCCAAAAGTAAAAAAAAAAAAAAAAAGATTTTTGTATACTTAAGGTAAAATCTTTCCTGGAATCTAATGAAGGACAGATCCCAACCCTCTGTGAATTTTCCATGCCTTAGTACTGCTGTTTCACATAATTGAGGTTTTCTGGTTAGAGGATGGGATAAATGGGGCTGGCTTACAATTTTTGTGCCTTAAACCTCTTGTAGGCAGCAGGAGTACCCAACATTTTGGGTCCCTCAATGGATTCCAAGAAACAGATTTTCCGGTAAGTATAAAATCCAAATTTTTGCTAGAACCCGTTATGGAGAACAATTTTGTTACTGCTAGATTGTTGCAATAAAATCGCTTGTGTGACATGGCCCTGACACTCTCCAATAAGGTTGTAAAAGCACCCATAGGGAGATATTTACCTTATATGTCAGTTTGCCTATAAAGCCTGTCTTACCGTTTCTCATATTAGACAAAAGCAGATATATCAAATACAACTGATTGCTTGCTTGTGGGGATTAGCACAGGGGAAATGAACTGTGTGATTAAAAATACTACTATCCACTAAACCACCTTCATTTTAAATATCTTCTGTTTGGTTAAGCTGAAACAATTCATTTTAAATATCTTCTGTTCGGCTAAGCTGAAACAACATGTTTATCCATAAATAAAATGAAACCATGTTTTACATAAACCAGCTTGTCATTTATATTTAGTGGGCCGTTAACACGGAAGTATTGTGAAGGTTTGTAAGATTGCTGTACGTTCGCTGTGTTGAAGACAAGTACCCAAACTATTCTGCATACGCAGTAGGTGGAATCTTAACGAATAACTAGGGATCCGGAGGAATTTCTTTTGTCCTTCACTGCATTTCTTTGTATTTGCCAGGCCCAGAAATTTACCCAAAGAATGTTGAGTCAGTTCCAGTTGTTGTGGCTTAAAAATAGATGCTTATAAAATTAGATTCTTTTCTTCGGAAAGTCTAGCGGTTATCCAGCTATGTTTTTACAAATAGCTTTCACTCTTAATCTTGGCACAGATTTTTCTGATTTTATTTCCATTTAAAGCTGAATGCATACGTTGCTAATTAACTTGAATTTTTCATGCTTTTAGTTTTCCCCTGCTAAATCTAGTTCCACCCATATAAAGGTCAGCAGCTACAGAAAGTGTAGCTGCTGACTTTTAATAATCGGACACTTGCCTGTCCCACGGTCCAGCTATGCGGGCGTACGGAGCTCCGCTCCTCTCCTTGCATTGTGACTGTGGGCGCGGGTGACATTGTGACCCAGCATTGTGACTGTGGGCGCCCGGCTGTGGCTTCACAGCTGGGCAGTGTTTGAATGTATCCGATGGGGGATCTGACTACTAAATCCTTAAGACCATTTGGTAGGCCTCATTCACTCAGGTGTACTTAAGCGTATACCTGGTGTAAGGATCTGGTTTTGTCTGCACAAATGCGCAGGTTTTATCTGTGTGGGTGCGGGTCACTGAAGCAGACACTTTTCAAGAGTAAAGTGATACTAAACACACACTGTTTCATTTACATTGCCCCTTCTATTCTGTATATGGATGGTAACCCTTATTTTAATGAAAAACCCCCATCTACAGTATCTCACAAAAGTGAGTACACCACTTACATTTTTGTAAAATATTTTATTATATCTTTTCATGTAACAACACTGTAGAAATGACACTTTGCTACAATGTAAAGTAGTGAGTGTACAGCTTGTATAACAGTGTAAATTTGCTGTCCCCTCAAAATAACTCAACACACAGCCATTAATGTCTAAACCGCTGGCAACAAAAGGGAGTATATATTTTTTTTTTTTTGCAAATCTGTTTATTGAGGTTTTTAAAACATTTAACAGAAAAGCAACATACACTGGTCATGACGAATGTTTTAACTTTGGTACGTACAGTATTATGATATAAGGCAAACAGTTACATGAAACACGGCAGGGAACTCAAGGCATCACAATGGACGCAGCAGGCTGGCTCCATGGGTAGGAGGACAGTGCGGAGCTAAAACATGCATCTCAGAAACATATGTTATATTCACAATTGCAGAGCCCTTATTATTAGCAGAAGATAATGGGTTAAGTAGGGTGTGAGTCTGAGGCTGTGTAGGAATCCGCCAGCCATTTGACCAAACCTTGTGATATTTTTTAAGGCCACCCCTATTAGCATAACAAGGCAGGCTGTTGTTGACCAATTGTTACCACAGGGAGAGAGGAGGAGGAGTAGGCTTGCGCCGGCTAAGGGCTATGGCTTTGTGGGCGTAAAAGAGAAGTAGCCCGACCAGGGTGCGGCCTTGCCACAGTGGGAATTATTTGTTCCATCAGGCCCAATATACATATTGCTATGGAGGGTTGGAGCGATATGGTGGTGACCTGTGTTATGACCTTTTAATATCTCCTTCCAGTAGTCGACAATGGCTGGGCAGGTCCAGAAAATGAGTAAAATCACCCGGTATTGTTCCACAACACCAGCATCCTTGGGGGGGGGGTTCATTTTGTGTAATCTGTGTGTGGTAAAATATGCGCGATGGACCATCTTGAACTGTATTAGGCGGTCCCTCAGGGAGACCAGAGATCTGAAAGAGAAGTCCCATATATCAACCCAATCGTCATTGTCAAAGTCGGGAATGTCGTGTAGCCATTTGAGTTTTTCCAGAGTAGGGAGGGAGGTCATTATCAAATGAAAGTAAATCGCAAGGTGGGCTTATTTGCATATCTGGACCTGAGGAGGTCCTCTAATGTGGATTTGGACGATCTGGAGGGCAGAACTGGAGAATTGGCGACTGAAGGCATGGGAGAGTTGTAGATATCTAAAAAAAAATAGCTCTGCGGGATGTTGAAATCAGAGATCAATTTGGGGAGTTGGGCCAGAGATTGATTGGAGATTGCTTGGTCCACTGTTTTAGTGTTGAATTTAGTCCAAGCGTGGGGTTCGGTCAATTTGTAAATATGCTCCAGGGTGGGGTTCAGTCACAAGGGGGCAGCTGGAAAAAAAATGCATTTTTAGGGTATCTTTCAATTTTAAGTTCCGCCCCCCCCCCCCATGCACGCAGCGTGGTGCGCACGGAGGGGGTCAGCGGGTATGGGGCTTTTGGGACACGGAAAAGTAAAAATTTCAGCGCTTCCAACGATTTCATCACCGCCACCTCAACCAAGGTGGCGGGGTTTGTCGTATCGGGAGTGAACCACCAAGCCGCTGTGACTAGCTGGGTGGCCAGGAAATATTTATATAGGTCAGGGCACGCCAGTCCTCCGGCTATGTAGCCGGGTGAAAAAGGATTTGGGAATCCATTGCGGAGATTGGTGAAGTAGGTAGGTAAATTTTGGTAGGATTTTAATTTTTATCAGAATTATCCGACCTAGCAATGATGAGGGTAGTGACTCCCATGCCTTCAGTCTCAGCTGTGTCTCCTGAACCACTGGGTAGAGATTCAGGGGCAAGAAATAAATCTGAAGCCTGCCTTGACCAAAGGAAGTGGACCAAAAATCCTGGGGAGGTTCTCCGGGATGGCGCGGCCAGTGAGCACCCGATGGGCCCTTTCAACCACGTAGGTAGGAGGGACATCTGTAAGGCCCAGGAGATTTTTAAAGAACTCCTCCGCTAATTCAGCCGAGTGATCCCCTTCCTCTTTCTCAGGTAACCCTAGGACTCTGGCATTGTTGCGCCTGAGTCGGTTTTCAGCGTCATCAGATTTTGCGGCAAGGGACTGTACTGTACCGTGCGCTGCAACTCGGCAATGGAGGAGGCATGCGTGGCAGTAAGATCTTCGGTGGCGGATACTCTGGTCTCAGTTTTAGTCCTTCTCCCCCTTATTTTGTCGAGGTCATTTCTGATGAGATTGCACTCCTCAGCAAGATGGTCAATGCGCACAAGCAGTGAGGTCCTACTCTGCTTGATCACAGCGAGGATCGTGGCTGTACTATCTTGCGATAGCGGGGCTGACTCCTCCGTCGCTGGAACCTCCCCGGGACCCATCTCCAATTCAGCTAATAAGGCCCGGAGTCATCCAATGAGTGTGGGGTCAGACTGCGGTGAAGAGAGTTGTGGCTTCCAGGGCGATGAGCCGATCTCAGCGACCTTGGAGTTCTTCTTCCCTTTTTGGAAGGGGGGGACATCTGATGAGGCTCTAAAGGGGGACCCCAAAGGAGCAACTCGTGCCCAGATCAATGTCCAGGAGGCAGCTGGGGCTGGCCCAAAGGAGCATTGGTTATTGTGCCAGGGAGAGCACAGTCCAGGCAGGCAGACAGCGATCACCCATAGCCCCCCACTTTACAGCAACCTACCAAGCAGAGGCAGTCCAGTAAGGATGGTAGGCTGGGAATGTGATTAGGGAAGGCCCAAAGCAGGGGGATCCAGGCAGAAGGATGGCAGACACCAGGCCCCTGGGCACCTCCACTGGCCCACACAGGCAGTCTCCGCTGGTCAGCACACCAGGGCCACTGCAGGGAGGTGGATAGATGAGGTAGGTGGGGGCAGCAAGATCCGCGCTCTTGATTTGAGGCCGGGACGGCCGCGGCGCACTCCCGCGGGGTAGCTGCTCAGGAAACAGCTGTGTCAGGCAAGCTTCACTAGGCCGCGAGCGCTCCCACCGGCCCAACAGGCTATCGGACCACGCCGGGCAGGCAGGAGGATGGATAACAGCCTCGAGGAAGGATGACAGTCCCTTACCGCACGGCCAGGCTGGGATCAGCTCGCTCCGGTTGGGTACAGGTCAGCAAGATGGCGGCTGCAGGCCTGAGCAATGCACGGCTTCCTGGACGACTACGGCAGAACCTCCGCTCAAGATCTGCTCAGGACTCATTAGGGGACAGAG
Source organism: Lithobates septentrionalis (assembly GCA_037952835.1). NCBI lineage: Eukaryota > Metazoa > Chordata > Amphibia > Anura > Ranidae > Lithobates > Lithobates septentrionalis. Next base: position 869,216 of record JBBDGP010001542.1, on the reverse strand, counting down.
AGGATCAGGTAGGCAGGTTGGCTGGTCTTTTTTTAGGCCGTTAGATGCGTGGATAGTGAAGGATTGAGTTCAGGATACCCGGAGCTCCTCTCAGACACGTCCGCCGCTGCTCACAACCGACACGCCCCTTGTGAGTATTTTGTGTGGCCACCATTATTTTCCAGAACTGCCTTAACCCTCTTGGGCATCGGGTTCACCACTGGCGCTGGAGTCCTCTTCCACTCCTCCATGATGACATCACGGAGATGGTGGATGTTAGAGACCTTGCGCTCCTCCACCTTCCATTTGAGGATGCCCCACAGATGCTCAATAGGTTTTAGATCTGAAGACAATCTTGGCCAGTCCATCACCTTTTATCCTCAGCTTCTTTAGCAAGGCAGTGGTCGTCTTGGAGGGTTGTTTGGGGTCGTTATCATATTGAACCCAGTCTCCGAAGGGAGGGGATCATATGTCACAGTACATGTTGGCATTCATGGTTTCCTCAATGAACTGTAGCTCCCTTGTGCCAGCAGCACTCATGCAGCCCCAGACCATGACACTACAACCACCATGCTTGACTGTAGGCAAGACACACTTGTCTTTGTACTCCTCACCTAGTTGCAGCCACACACGCTTGACACCATCTGAACCAGATAAGTTTATCTTGGTCTCATCAGACCACAGGACATGGTTCCAGTAATCCATCTCATTATAAATAGAAAAACAAAAATTGCGCTTGGAAAACCAATAAAAATATACTAATAATATGTTAGTATAGATAAAATGACACCCTAAATAAAATAAAGTGAATTAAGTAAAGTTCAATAAGCTGCGGTTAGAAGTGGGGCCCACAAAACAAAAATAAAAAACAAATAAACCGCGCTAAATATGAGTCCAATCAATACTAGTGAAAAAGATTCAACAGAGTCCACATGATGTAGTAGATCCTCCTAAATGATGAATAAAGAGCAAACTTTAGGATATTCAGCTTACCAGAACGTAAGCGAGGTTAAACAGGTGGCTTTAAACCCAGCCTGGGGCTTTCGATGTACTCCAAGAGGGGTAGGATCCAACAGACTCATGTAGCGGACCGAATCAGATGGTAAACCAGTGAAGGTATGATAGCGGTAGGCTTATAGCCTTTGTAGACCCAGAATGTGATCCTGACCAAAACTGTAGGGGTTCCTGCTCACCAAAAGATCAGCTAGAAGGAGCCAAAACGAAATGGTGGTGGCGTCACCGCGATCCCGTCCCGGCAAACTCCTCACAAGCTCCGATCGTAGGTGTTCAGAAAGGAGAAGCAGCCAATAGTGTCATACCGTAACAACGGATCAGATGGATCTCAGGTTAGTGAGATCAGATGAGCATGTTGCATTAGCCTGCCGGCCTTAGATTATCCATCTCATTAGTCTGCTTGTCTTCAGCAAACTGTTTGTGGGCTTTCTTGTGCATCATCGTTAGAAGAGGCTTCCTTCTGGGATGGCAGCCATGCATGCCAATTTGATGCAGTGTGTGGTGTATGGTCTGAGCACTGACAGGCTGACCCCCCACCCCTTCAACCTCTGCAGCAGTGCTGGCAGCACTCATACATCTATTTCCCAAAGACAACCTCTGGATATGACGCTGACCACATGCACTCAACTTATTTGGTCGACCATGGTGAGGCCTGTCCTGAGAGGAACCTGTCCTGTTAAACCGCTGTATGGTCTTGGCCACTGTGCTGCAGCTCAGTTTCAGGGTCTTGGCAATCTTCTTATAGTCTAGGCCATCCTTATGTAGAGCAACAATTCTTTTTTTTTTTTTTTTTTTTTTTTTTTTAGATCCTTAGAATTTTTTGCCATGAGGTGCCATGTTGAACTTCCAGTGACCAATATGAGAGAGTGAGAGCGATAACACCAAATTTAACACACCTGCTCCCCATTCACACCTGAGACCTTGTAACACTAACGAGTCACATGACAAACCTACCAAGACATGGCCATCCACCTAAACTGACAGGCCGGGCAATGAGAGCATTAATCAATGAAGCAGCCAAGAGGCCCTTGGTAACTCTGAATGAGCTGCAGAGATCCACAGCTCAGGTGGGAGAATCTGTCCACTATTAGTCATGCACTCCACAAATCTGGCTTTTATGGAAGAGTGGCAAGAAGAAAGCCATAAGAAGTCCAGTTTACAAGAAGACGTGGGGGGCACGGCGAACGTGCAAGAAGATGCTCTGGTCCGATGAGACCAAAATTGTACTTTTTGGCCTAAAAACAAAACGCTATGTGTGGCGTAAAACTAACACTGCACATTACCCTGAACACACCATCACCACCGTGAAACATGGTAGTGGCAGCATCATGTTGTGGGGATGCTTTTCTTCAGCAGGGGTAGGGAAGCTGGTCACAGTTGATGGGAAGATGGATGAAGCCAAATACAGGGCAATTTTAGAAGAAAACCTGTTAGTCTGCAAAAGACTTGAGACTGAGGCGAAGGTTCACCTTCCAGCAGAACAACGCCCCTAAACATACAACCAGAACTACAATGGAATGGTTTAAATCAAAGCATATTCATGTGTTAGAATTGTCCAGTCAAAGTCCAGACCTAAATCCAATTGAGAATGTGTGGCAAGACTTGAAAATTACTGTTCAGATGCTCTCCATCCAATCTGACAGAGCTTGGGCTATTTTGCAAAGAAGAATGGGCACAAATGTCACTCTCTAGATGTGCAAAGCTGTTAGAGACCTCCCCAAAAAAACTTGCGGCTGTAATTGCAGCGAAAGGAGGCTCTACAAAGTATTGACTCAGGGGGGCTGAATACAAATGCACGCCACACTTTTCACATATTTATTTGAAAAAAAAAATTGAAAATCATTTATTATTTTCCTTCCACTTCACAATTATGTGCCACTTTGTGTTGGTCTATCACATAAACTCCCAATAAAATACATATACATTTTTGGTTGTAACATGACAAAATGTGGAAAATTTCAAGGGGTATGAATACTTTTGCAAGGCACTGTGTGTCTAGCATTAGATCTCCATGGAGGCATCTTTCCTTATCAGGGTTTTCTGTAAATGACATGTTTCTTTTATTCCTTGACCTTGAATCAGACGCTGTACTGCCGTACGTATTGTTGGTGAATAGTGTTATTTGTGCTGTTATAAATATTTCCATGGTTTGTCATTGTGAATTGTTCTGTAGTTCAATAAACCTGTTGTCCTATCTAAACAATTTTTTTTTTCTTCTCCACGCTCTGCATGTTCTGGAGTTTCTAAAGAAATGTTTTTATTGTTTTCATGTGAATACAGGTGGATCAGTTCCTGTATACATATATGTATTTGTGTCACATGGTGTACGGAACTTTTGGCCTTAGTGAGTTTTTTTAAAACTCACCCGGGTAAAGTTTTATATTTCTGTTTCTGATGTACAGTTTTGCTCCGTCTCCCGCTGCACCTTTCTCCATCACAGCCAGTAAAACGAATCGGTGTTTATGGGTATGAAGGAGCAGGTTCCTTCCTCTCCTATAATGGTTCTTCGACCTAGCAGCTAATCACTAGACCTGAGCGCTGTCCATAGGAATTAACAACATTGACTATTTTTCAGGGTGGATTTGATTTAAAACAAGTCGATTCAAATCACTAGTAAAATGGCTTACTGTAATTTAAAGGGACTCGATTTAAAGTGGAGTTCCACCCACTTTTACAACTCTTCAGCATCTCTCACTAAACTGTGCACTGTACACAAATTGGATATTTTTTTTCTCAACACCTACTGTATATCTGCTGTATTCGTTTTTCACTTCCTCCTCCCTGGCCGCGGCCCATCGCATCATTTCCTGTTTGCAATACCTTCTGGGAAGGGGCGGCAACTTCCTCTGAAACTGCCATTGCTATGGAAACCTGACCTGAAACCTATTACACTGCTTGTGCTGCACTGAGCATGTGGGAGATCTGCAAGGATGAGATCCAGGAAGAAATACAGTCTGGCTTCAGATGCCCACACTTAAGATGGCCACGGCCTGCTGGAAGTTTATAAAATAACAAAATAATGCTATAAACTAACAAAACAGACCTTTGTTTACTGACTAACTTTACTAGAATACATTAAGCTTGGAACACCACTTTAAATCAGAATTTTTAAAGAGCAACTGTCATCTCTGACCCGCTGGTGACTCACCGACATTCCCATTGACTTTAATGAGACGGCTGGTGATGCGGCAGTGACACAACAAGGTGAGGGACATGGCGGCAGCAGGTGAGTGGATGCCCGCTAACAGGCGCTGTCATGATGGATCTGAAATGACAGGTGCTCTTTAACCACTTCAATACAGGGCATTTTTTCACCCTCCCCTTCCTGCCCAGGCCAATTTTCAGCTTTCAGCACTGTAACATTTTGAATGACAATTGCGCGGTCATGCAACACTGTACCCATATGAAATTTTGATATAAATATGCACTGATTACTGTATAAATATCACTGGAAGGGAAGGGGTTAACGCTAGGGGGCGATAAAGGGGTTAACTGTGTTACCTAGGGAGTGATTCTAACTGAGGGGGGGGGGTGACTGACAGGGAGGTGACCGATCGGTAATCATTGGGAAGGCGGGGGGGTCCTTGGTCCTTTTCACCTTTTTGGTTACTAACAAACCTTGTCCTGACTCCACCGTTAAAAAGAATGAACATTTGCTTTGGTGGAAATAAAAAGCATCACCGGCATTTGGTCCTAACGCCACTTATGACATGGGAAACAGTAGAGTTCAAGTTCTTGTGCCTTATGTAGTAGTAAGATCTTCATCTGTTCTGACCACAAATGGCTCAACTCAAGGACCATAGTGCTTCAAAGCCACAGTGCTAACTTTTGGACACCTTGTTGCCTAGCCGAGTTAGCCTCATAAGTACAGGCAATGAACTGAACTACAGAGACATGCTTCGTAATCATTTTTTCCCCCCTGTAGGGAAATGCAGCGAGGTGGTGGTAACTGGTTGATTGTTTGAAATGGATGGAGAAGATTAACCTGACAGCAAAGGCAGACCCCTCAGAGGTTGTTTGCTAATCGTATTGTGGCATTTTCTGGAAACACTTTAACCTTTGACTTGTGTCCTCGGGGCAAGACTTCCTGACAGTGATCTAGCCGATCACATTCAGTCTAGCCCATTGTTGTGTCTGCTGTTCTTCCCTGCAGCTCGCATAGTTGCCGTCTCTTGGCTCTCTACTCTTTTTGAAATGTAGCTTAAACGGAAGAACCCTAGATTTTTTATTTCTGTAGCATTTAGTTACTTTGTTTGGCATTGTTATCAGATACAGCTGATGGCTTGTTCTGATATAAGGAGCACACACTATAGCAGTCAAACTGCAGTCCATTTATACCAATGTTTGTCTTCTCCATCTATTGCTAATCTGCAGCAGTTGAAAAGCGAGCCACTCTAATCAACTGTCCCTTAACCTCCATCAGGTTCTTATTAAAGTAGATGCAAAAGTGAAATGAAGGACATTTAGGTTACTAAAGCACTGTATATCATAAACGGTTGCCATTTTTAGAATGCAATACGGTTATTTCACCCTTTGCTGCACATCAACCCTGCTGATTCCTCTTTGCAGCCACATCTTGTCTACAATCACTTGCTCTAGTAATGGTTACGAGGCGTTATCTCAGGGCAGTTTCCTAATGGTGACAACAGTTGAACATACCTGTGCAATGTGCATTGGCACGACCGCTTGCAACCTCAATTGGGACGGCATGTGATAGGATGGCAAGTCAGGTGAACCATTAAGACATGGACAGAGCTTTGTTACCCCATGCGGGATGAGGAAAGCTGCTGGGCCTGCATCCCTTTAGACATGAATTCCTATTGGGTGTATCTCACCAAAAATGACAATTAGTGCAGACTTCTGGGAAAATCGGTGAGCCAATCTCACAAGAAGAAAATTATGTTTCGGGGGGGGCAGGGGGGCATTCTGTACACCACACCTCCCAGGTAGCCATATTGCATTTTCAATAAATTACAGAGCTGCAGATTGAAAAGGAAAGGCAATTTTTTTATTAACCTTCAATTACAATATGACAATATGACCTGTGTCACAATTTAGCATGTTAAAGCATATACAGTATCTCATAAAAGTTAGTACACCCTCACATTTTTGTAAATATTTTATTATATCTTTTCATGTGACAACACTGAAGAAATGACACTTTGCTACAATGTAAAGTAGCGAGTGTACAGCTTGTATAACAGTGTAAATTTTCTGTCCCCTCAAAATAACTCAACACACAGCCATTAATGTCTAAACCGCTGGTAACAAAAGTGAGTACAGCCCTGAGTAAAAACATCCCAATTGGGTGTTACAAGATCTCAGGTGTGAATGAGGAGCAGGTGTGTTAAATTTGGGATTATCGCTCTCACTCTCTCATACTGGTCACTGAAAGTTCAACATGGCACCTCATGGCAAAGAACTCTCTGAGGATCTGAAAAAAAGAATTGTTGCTTTACATAAAGATGACCTAGGTTATAAGAAGATTGCCAAGACTCTGAAGGTGAGCTGCAGAATGGTGGCCAAGACCATACAGCGGTTTAACAGGACAGGCTCCACTCAGAACAGGCCCCACCATGGTCGACCAAAGAAGTTGAGTGCGCATGCTCAGCGTCGTATCCAGAGGTTGTCTTTGGGAAATAGACATATGTGTGCTGCCAGCATTGCTGCAGAGGTTGAAAGGGTGGGGGTCAGCCTGTCAGTGCTCAGACCATACACCGCACACTGCATCAAATTGGTGTGCATGGCTGTCTTCCCATAATGAAGCCTCTTCTAAAGATGATGCACAAGAAAGCCCGCAATCTGTTTGCTGAAGACAAGCAGACTAATGAGATGGATTACTGGAACCATGTCCTGTGGTCTGATGAGACCAAGATGAAATTATTTGGTTCAGATGGTGTCAAACGTGTGTGGCGGCAACCAGGTGAGGAGTACAAAGACAAGTGTGTCTTGCCTACAGTCAAGCATGGTGGTGGGAGTGTCATGGTCTGGGCCTGCATGAGTGCTGCCGGCACTGGGGAGATACAGTTCATTGAGGGAACCATGAAACATGTACTGTGACATACTGAAGCAGAGCATCATCCCCTCCCTTCGGAGACAGAGCCCCAAGGCAGTATTCCAACATAACGACCCCAAACACAATTCCAAGATGACCACTGCCTTGCTAAAGAAGCTTAGGGTAAAGGTGATGGACTGGCCAAGCCTTTCTCCAGACCTAAACCCTATTGAGCATCTGTGGGGCATCCTCAAAGGGAACGTGGAGGAGCTCAAGGTCTTTAACATTCACCAGCTCCGTAATGTCATTGTGTAGGAGTGGAAGAGGACTCCAGTGGCAACCTGTGAAGCTCTGGTGAACTCCATGCCCAAGAGCATTAAGGCAGTTCTGGAAAATAATGGTGGCCACACAAAATATTGACACTTTGGGCCTAATTTGGACATTTTCACTTAGGGGTGTATCACTTTTGTTGCCAATGATTTAGCCATTAAAGAGGGAGTCCCACGAAATTTTTTTTTTTAAAAGTCAGCAGCTACAAATTAGAGGTCGACCGATATGGGTTTTTCTCTGGCCGATGCCGATATTTAGAAATCGCGGTGGCCGATGGCCGATATGTGATGCCGATTTTTTTGGGCCGATATATTTGGCCGATTTTATTATTTTTTTTTTTTTTCCCTTCATCTCATAAAATCTAACAGTTAGACCCCTTTCACACTGGGGCGTTTTTCAGGCGCTTTTGGGCTAAAAATAGCGCCTGTAAAGTGCCTGTAAAAAGGCTCCCCTGCAGTCTCAGTGTGAAAGCCCGAGTGCTTTCACACTGAGGCGATGCGCTGGCAGGATGTAAAAAAAAGTCCTGCAAACGGCATCTTTGGAGCAGTGTATACCGCTCCTCCACCACTCCTGCCCATTGAAATGAATGTGCACCGCTGCCGAAGCGCCTGCAAAGCGTTTTGGCAGCGGCGCTTCAGGGGCGCATTTAACCCCTTCCTCGGCCACTAGCTGGGTTATAAGCGCCCAGCTAGCAGCCGAATAGCGCCTCTAAAATGACGGTAAAGCGCCGCTAAAACTAGCAGCGTTTTACCATCAACGCATGCCCGCTCCAGTATGAAAGCAGCCTTAAGTAATACAGAAATTTTTTTTCATTTAAACATTAAACAAAACAAACCTCCAATCAGTTCACTTGTATGTATAATTTAGAAAACAAAAAAAAAAATAAACTATCTTAAATATTAAATACACAAAAACAGGTAATCAAAACTTTTGGACAAAAAAAAATGGGCTAACTTTACTGCTTAGGTTTTTTTTTAATTCATTACTGTATTTTTTTTTTTTTTTTTTAAATTGCGTTTGAAAGACCACTGCGCAAATACCGTGTGGCATAAAATATTGCAACAATCACCATTTTATTCCCTAGGGTCTCTGCTAAAAAAATATATATAATGTTTGGGGGTTCTAAGTGATTTTCTAGCAGAAAATACAGGATTTTTACTTGTAAGCAACAAGTGTCAGAAAAGATTTAGTCTTTAAATGGTTAAACTGAAAACTTCTCCACAGGGAGTTCAGTCTATTGATAAAAGAACCTGAAAGAGATACAAATGTATCTTCTTATCAGACTTGGCAGGCTGCCCAGAGGAGGAGAGAATCCTCTCCACAGATAACTCCAGGAAACTTGCATTAACTTCTATTACAGAAGTCATTTGCAAGTCACCGCTGAAGTTACAATCTGCCTTTTTTATCAGCACAATCGGCCGATGCCGATTAAGTAAATAACGCCAAATATCGGCCGGCCGATATATCGGTCAACCTCTACTACAAATACTGCACCTGCTGACTTTTAAAATAAGGACACTCACCTGTCCCAGGGTCCAGCGATGTCGGCACCCGAGACCGAAATGTCCCTCGGTCCTCGGGTGCTGCCGCCGCCATTCTCTGTAAGGGAATCGGGAAGTGAAGCGCTGCGGCTTCGCTTCCCGGTTCCCTACTGCGCATGCGCGAGTCGCGCTGCGCTTTCTAACTGGTCCCCGCTGTCTCTGGGACCCGTGTGTGTCCCAGCAGACAGTGCGGTGGGGACGGGAAGAGGCATAGACTCCCATGGGAGTCTATGCCGGAAGTGGGTGAAAATACCTGTCTTAGGTATCTGCACCCCCCTCCCCCCTGAAAGGTGCCAAATGTGACACCGGAGGGCGGGAGGGGACAGCAAATTTACACTGTTATACAAGCTGTACACTCACTACTTTACATTGAAGCAAAGTGTCATTTCTTCAGTGTTGTCACATGAAAAGATAGAATAAAATATTTACAAAAATGTGAGGGGTGTACTCACTTGTGAGTTACTGTATGAGATTTTGGTGATAAAGTTTACATAGATATTCATATAGAAGACCTGCAATACAGAGGATGTGTCCAGTCTTAACACCTACCAAGTCCTCCTTTAGCCTGGGTTCACACATATGCAAACACAGACATTGCATGTGATTCGCACCCGCATTGCTGTGCCGATCACATGCAATTTCTGTGCAACTCCAATTCAGCCATGCAGTTGTATGGTTCAACTTGCATTGGATTTGCACAAAAAAGGTGCAGGAATCTTTTTATTTCCTATTTATTACTATTATTGATTGTTCATCCCGCTGGTTGAACAAAAATGTTTAATGTCCAGCTTTAAAGATTTTTATAGAGCAGGTTGATGTGTTGCCACCCTGTTGGGCTTTCCATTTTTGGAAAGAAAGATTCAGATGGAATGTATGGTGTGGGGTCTGATCCATACCGAAAAATCAGATATAGCTGAGTTGGCCCTTTTAGAGTCCAAAGTGTTTGACAAAAGTAAAGCAGGCCATACACGGTCGAATTTCCAACGAATTTTCTTTCAAAATCAGAAAGTTCGTTTTTTTTTTTGTGACCCGATGATGCCACCATTGATTTTCGAAATTCGGCCGACCAAGCATTCAATTTCACCGCATGTTGCTACAGAAAAGAATTTTCTTGGCCGGGAATCTTCTTTTCTCTCCGTAAATTTTCTTTTCTTATTACATTTCTCGCACGATTCGCCCATCATTGATTAGAAAATCGTTCGTTTTTCTAAAAATTTCCAACATGTCCGATTCCTCAAATTTGATTGCCGCACGAAAATCGGCCGTTGTTGCAGCCCACTAATGGTGCGAAATTCATACGAAAATTCTTTCATACGATTTTCGAAAGAAAATTCTTATGAAATTCGAACCGTGTATGGCCGGCATAAGGCTGGGTTCACATTATTGCGAATTGGATACAGGTTCCCCGCATCCAATTCGCAATAGCAGGAGATTTTGACTGGCTCTCTATGGAGCCGGTTCACATATCCCCGCTGCGTCTCCGGTGTAAATTTGCACAGGGGGTCCTGTGTGTCTCTTGGTGAGTTTCAGGTCCGAATTCAGCCCAAAAATTTGGGCTGAAATCGTACCTTAAATAGTGAACGGGTGACGCACCAGACCCCTACTGTGAGCTGCATGAGGCGATGGGGTGAACCCAGCCTAAAGGTTCCATGCACAGCCTGTAAAACTCTGAGAGGTTGACAGCTGCTTTGGCTGAATGGTGCATCTGTACTAGCGTTTATGGCAGCTTGTGCCCAGGAACAAATGATGGTAATACAGACTTCTTACATGTTGGCATTTGTATCTGGGTGCACACTGCTTTAAATGTTAGTACCACTAGGTGAACCGTCCAGCAGCAGCAACTGTTAGGCCCCTTTCACACGTGCGGACTGTATGTCCGTATTTCATCCATCCGTTTTCGAATGAAATACGGACATACATGCATCCCTATGGGATAGCGGGTGTCAGCGGATGAACATCCGCTGACACCCGATATCATCTGTCCCCGCTATGGTCTGATTCTGAAGACGGAGGAAAATCCTATTTTTCTATCCATATGCAGAGCGGATCGGATAAACACGGACAGACGGTCCGTGTTCATCCGATCCTCATAAGGGAGAGCGGTCCCCATAAGGGAGAGCGGAGATCTGACAGGGCGGTCCCTGCACAGTGTGCAGAGACCGCCCTGTCATTCGCCTGGCTCAGCGGAGATCAACGGAGCGATCCCCACTGAGCAGCAGATGTTCACGGGGCGAATCATCATAGATCCGTCTAATGTGAAAGGGGCCTTAGCCGGCAGTGAACCTTTGACTTTGCTGACTTTGTCATTTTTAAGGCTTGGTTCACAAAGCTTTAACACAAGATTTTTTTAAATTTTTTTTTAACACTAAAATTTGTTAACAGGAATAAACATACAAAACAGCAATGTAGGACCTCTTCTACAAAGACAGCCATTAGAAAGACAAAGGAATGGCTGAGGTACATGCAGGTAATTCCTGCTCATAGAATTATCTCATTTGTTCCTCGTGTTATTTCACTATCTTTAACCACTCATGGTACCAAGATGAAGAAGGGGCCGGGCACATCGCTAGACTAGACAGTATGCATCTTATAGGAATGTCTAGAAACAGGGGACCACCAACAATTGAGAGGACCAGGAAGAAGCATAACTGATCCAAGTGGAACACAAGAATTGTTTAGCGATATGATTGTAATCTTTCAATCTCATTGGAGTTCCCTCAAAATATCTGTCACTTTTTTGAAAATTGGTATCTCTAGCCTGGTGTGTGAGCTTTGTGAATTAGGCCTACTGACTGTCTGAATGACCATGTTTAAGACCAGTGCGGAAATCATGTGGAATGACCTTTTATCACTGTTGTTCTTCTTTCATAGGAAAGAGACAGATCCACAATTTAGGGGTACAGCTGCAACTCAACAAGCACTGTCTGGACACTGCCTTCAATTTCTTCAAAATGGCTGTCAGCAAGCACCTGACTCGTGGTAGGAAGATGACACATGTTATAGCTGCTTGTCTTTACTTGGTGTGTAGGACAGAAGGAACTCCACGTATCCTTTCCTAAGACAATCATTCAGACACAACGTTCAGGTTCATTGCATGCGGCTTTTCTTTGAGTGTGATAAAAATAGATGTTTATGTCTAAAAGAGTCTTCCTTCTTGTGGGCTGTGTCTTTGTTACTCACCACAGTAAAGACCATTTAATCCAACCTGTAACACCACTTGTTGCACCTGTTATGAGTGCGAAATTTTTAAAATAAATATTTGTGTTTTTTTTTTTTTTTTTTTTTCTTGTTACGCTGGAAAAAAAAATCTCTTGAGATGATTGCAATTACAACGATGTAGGAGGCAGCTATTTTAATTCTGCTGTGTTTAAACTGCTGTGAGAAATCTTATTTATCTCATGAAAAAATGTACCATAAGGGGCTGAGGCAGCTTTTTCAATCAAGATGCCTTCTGGGTTCTTCAGGGGTGCCTTGGCAAAATGCTTGAAAATTGCCTCAAATTGCAGAAAAATTGGCAGCAAGCCGGCAGATGGATCAAGCCTGACTTTTTTCGTACATAAAGACACAGGTTTTAATTATGAAGCATTACAACCTTGGGCACTGTGTGGGCCACCTGCTGGCATTCTAACAACCAGTGATGTCATAGGTTGATAAGGAGTTTTGTCCCTCTCTGTCAGCACTGGGGTCATGTTGGCTGAATAAGGGAGAGAAACTGAGGGAGAAGTACTTTATTCATCCCAAAGGGACATTTTTAAAATACAATTATACTCCATGAAGAACAAAGCAAAAATTGGTAGCAATGTGAAAAGGCGTAGTTGCTTTGTAAAAATAAATTGCCTCGAAGGCCAATTGCACATTGCTACCTAAAACACAGTTAGTTTAGGCCCCTTTCACCCGGGCGCCTGCAGAATCCGCTGTATAAAAGAGGGGCTCAAGCGCTGACGTGGTTAGTGTGTGAATTGCTATGAGGATCAAATTTGTGAATATGAGATAATCAAATAATACAGCTGCAACTCAAATGTGTGTATTAAAATCAATGGATGCTAAGAATGGTCAGTTGCGCTTGTATTAACCTCTTATTCCCAAAAAAACAATGAAGGGTAAAATCCGTTGCTAATAGTAACATTAAATTCCCAAATAGGTGATAAAAATGAGAGTGGTAAATTAAAAGGTGAAATTCCACTGCCAAAATAGTGAATAATAATAATAAATAAATAAACTGTTTCCACTTAAAAACACTAATGCCCCATACACACGGTCGGATTTTCCGATGGACAATGTCTGATCGGAGCGTGTTGTCGGAAATTCCGACCGTGTGTGGGCTCCATCGGACATTTTCCATCGGATTTTCCGACACACAAAGTTGGAGAGCAGGAGATAAAATTTTCCGACAACAAAATCCGTTGTCGGAAATTCCGATCGTGTGTACACAAATCCGACGGACAAAGTGCCACGCATGCTCAGAATAAATAAAGAGATCAAAGCTATTGGCCACTGCCCCGTTTATAGTCCCGACGTACGTGTTTTACGTCACCGCATTCAGAATGATCGGATTTTCCGACAACTTTGTGTGACCGTGTGTATGCAAGACAAGTTTGAGCCAACATCCGTCAAAAAAAAACCTAGGATTTTGTTGTCGGAATGTCCGAACAAAGTCCGACCGTGTGTACGCCCTATAAGAAAACGTGATGTGGTAATAATAAGAAATAAAATATATAGGACTCCCACTTTAAAATAAATGACAGTGAATATGAATAAATTATATTAGGGCTAATCCGCTATAAAGTGTACCAAAAACGCACAATAATGAACCTTGCTGTGTAAAATCCTTGAACACAGCTAGAATACTCTGAATAGCAAATAAATATGTGAAATATATTAGCGTGACACAAATGAAATAAAATAATATATATTACTAACATGAGATTCCTGCAAAGTTAAAAATAATAATGTGCAATCCTAAAATATACACATATAATCCTTTGCCACCACAAAAAAACTTTCAAAAAAAGATGTGGGTGATTATCCAGTGTTTAAATAATTAAGTCAAAATAGCGACAATTGGCTAGTGACCTTATTGAAACAAAAAAACAAAAGTGATAGTGAAAAAAAGATAAAATGTTACTTGTATCTTCTTGCGCTGGTTTCTTCAATAAAAACATTTCTCCTCTCAGTTTTCCAAACATATAGGGAGAGAAATTAACATACCATTGCACAGATAGTACTGATATATTGGTTATTGTACTGCAAATAGAGTATTTTCACTCACAAACTCATTCAGGCTGCGATCGCTTTTGTATTGATCAGGCTGCAAGAGCTCAGCGGCACAGCTCTCCCTTCAGCGCCGTCAACTCACACACTGCAGATGCTGGATGATACAGGTTCCTCCCACTTGTTACGTGAATCGTGGAAACGCAGAATTAAGATTGTGTGGGGGTTGAATTGAGATCACAATTTTTTAAAGATTAATCGTTCGGCTCTACTAGGAATGTGATTGGCTGCTCTGTGGCTGTGGCGGGCTGTTTCTACAGTCATGTAATTACGTCATGCCCTTTTCTACCTAGTATAATTTTATTGGTGCATAATTGTCAGAATAGCAAGGTGGGAGTGAATTTACATTGAACTATACCTGCAAATATAGTTATATATGTATATGTAACTGAGCTGTGAATTTGTAGGTGTGCATGTTTGTTTTTGTTTTTTGTACTCAACAATGCATCTTGTGTGTAAGCATATTTCTCAGTATGCTGCACACACATACTTTTGCTAAAATAAGGTCTTTTCTGATAGTATTCAATAATACTTTTCATTGCAGACATCTAGGGAAAGTAGGTCCACTAAATATCCCTCTGTGTAATGTGGTCCCCACCTAACGCAGGCCCAAAATGAACTGCACAGTGATACCAGTTTCACTGAAATAAGGCCATATTGCGGTGGTTGCGTGTCACATTTCAGGGAGTTGTTCTGCAAGTAAAATAATTGCTCTTTTCAGTCCATAGAAAATTCAGGGGCTAGGGATAGAGATGTAAAATCCCCAGAAATTTTGAAGCCAAACTGAAAATCATTTTCTTACACTGGGAAGGTGAAATGCGGTGTGTATAAAAGTATTATGCCTGAAATAACCGTACAGCTTATTTAGTGAATACATTTAAATGTGCGTTTTTAAAATGTTATTTTTTATTGCAAATTGAATAACAAGGACTGTATATGTTTAGAACCTTTCACCTATACATGAGAACAGGAAACCACCCCCCTTTCCCTCTTAATAATGCAAAATGTTCCTGCCAATATGCATTTTCAAACAAAGCCGTGGTTTGTAACACTTCCTTACTTGAAGATGCTGCTGATGAAGAAACACTTTGTGATGATCCAAAAGCAGCAGAGTGTGTTTCTGGAATGAGAACTCTGAAGAGAAAAGCTACTCGCACTTTCATTCTGGTCCTCCTCATTTCATTCCATAAAATATTTTTTAACGTCTTTAGGGCACCTCTGGCATGCCAGGATGTGTTTTGTCATCCTTGTAGCATTCAGAAAAGAATATTTCTTCTCACGATATTTGCAAATTGCAGCTTTGCTCCTAGCAGGAATTGCACTGTGGAAAGGTTTCCAAAATCTAGATGTTGGTCTCACCATTTTAGGGAGAGGGGGAAAAGAAAAAACTATTTACTCACCAGTCTGTAGGTAAACATTATGCTGTGATGGTGGAGAACATTAATATGAATCATTTAAAGGTTATAAAGATAAACTAATTTGTCAGACAAGTTTACCCTCTTACCTGTCAATTAGGCCTGAGAGGACAGAAACTATCATCTACTGTATCACAACAATCACCCAACTGTAGGAGGTACAAGATGGAGCCCACATGCAAACTAGACTGGATCCTTTCCCCTGCAGTACCCCCTAGTGACATACATGCATATTTCTCTTGTTTGAGAACTGCATTGAGAAGTACAATGGTTCTTGAATTGTATTCCAGGATTTGCGTATCTTCAGCCGAGAAAACTTGCAAGTATTCAAGACTTTAGAAATCTCATAAATTCCATGTCATAGATATAATATTTAACTGTGTCCGTCCCCCCCCCCCCCCCCCCCACCCCAATTTTTCTGCTTTTATTTTTTTCCCGGGCCTTCCCATCTTTAGCTAGGGTACTTGATTTTTATTACTTACAGGAATCCTAGATCTGCACGATTAATCGTAAGAATCGCTATCGCAATTTTTTAATTTTTTTTCCCCCCTTGTGATCTTAAAGTATTTTCCCTTTATTTATTTTTTTTACTTGTTTTTTATACCAGTATAAACATTGTAACGATTTGTCCTTTAGATCAAAGGAATACACTTCTGTGTGTAAATGAGGGAAGTTTAACCACTTTAACACTAAACCTTTTTCTTACATTTGCTGGTTTCAAGTTAAAATCATTATTTTTTGCTAGAAAATTACTTAGAACCCCCAAACATATATATATTTTTTTTAGCAGAGACTCCAGGGAATAAAATGGTGGTGGTTGCAATATGTTATCTCGCACTGTATTTGAGCAGCAGTCTTTCAAATGCAATTTTTTTTTGGAAAAAAATACTCTTTAATTAAAAAAAAAAAAACAAAAACAAAAACTAAACAGTAAAGTTAGCCCAATTTTTTTTTGTATAATGTGAAAGATGCTATGCCGCGAGAATCGTGATCTTTATTCCATGCAAAAAAACATGATTCTCATTTTGGCCAGAATCGTGCAGCTCTAAGGGGTCCCAAACAAATCGGGAGCCTCTTGAAATGACAGGGTCACTTTAGAGAGCTTCATTACTTATAGTTATTAGAACACACCAGCAGTTAACATAGTAGACCTTGTGCCTTTTTTTTTTTTTCCCTCCATAAGCATAATCCTGCTGACGGTACACTAAGCTGGACCGTCTGTCAGCTCCAGCCAGAGAACATCTGGAGAGAAGGAGGCGCTCTGCTCCCTTTCAGCCTTGCTGGGAGCGTCTCCCCCTGGACTTCAAAGATGGTGGTGTCCAAGGCTCGATCCCTGCAGCGTAGGAGCTGCGCTGAGTTACATCTTGCTATAACGCCGTCTATTTATTTTTATCTTAAGAAGTGGCTAGGGTTGAAGGGTTTCAGTTTATCTTTATAATGTAGGTGCACTTAAGGTTCAATATATTTGGTCAGTGAAACAAACCTAGTAGTATTTTGTTTATGCCATGCCTGGTGAGGAGAGTTTGTTTATCTTACTCAAAATTGCACCATTTTACTGTAAAATTATGGTTTTATGAAAAAACAAACAGTTGCTGTGAAATGCTAAAGGGTATTGAAATGTTGGATATTTTGAAGATATTGCACACGGAAATGTTGTGATTGCAGTTGCATCGTGCGGTCTTCCTCTCTGGATTCCCAGGCTCATTTAGTCTGTCTTGATGTATTACATTAGAGGCCCCCTAACCAGGAATGCATTTACATACCTCTTTGTCGTTGCCTTACATAAATCTTACTGCTACTTTAACTGTTTGCAGCACTTGTGTTCTGCTCCGGTCGGCATCAGAAGTCATCAAGGGAAGTAAACACATCTTAAAGACTTAGAGGGCTTGTGTTGTAGAAATTGTGTTAAAAATTGCAGGCAAACTATAGGTAATACAGAAAATAGAAGCGATGTGATGCTACAACCTCAAGAAGAGATGCATATGATAGAATAAAGGAAATTGCCTTTGCCAGGGCTACTGCTGCACATACCGCCCAATGTAGAAAGATGAAGGTCCAGCAACTCTGTACAATTTCAAATAAAATCCACAATCTTTAATAATAAGCCTACAAGACAAAAGGGGAATCTATTACTCAGCAAGGTTGATGTGCTTCGGCTCTTTTCTGGGTCTTAGGCAATACTGTCTTGTCTATGTGCTCACTGCAGCTTATCTTTTTCCCCATTACAATGCCTAGTTCTGCACTTTGTCTCTGTGGAGACAGCCATCTTTTTAGAGACATGACCTTGCTTCTTTATGGTGATTTGTTGGTGTATATTGAAAAAGCACTGGAAAGGTGAAGGAAGCACAGTTCCACAGAGTAGATGAAGCAGGGGAGGTCTTGCACTGCAGGTCCTCAGTTATAGCTTCCCTTCCATAATTGAGAACATTGAGCAGTGCAGTAGTGTCATCACCAATTTTCACTCCAGATCTCGTGAGACTAGCAGATACTCACCCATCCAGTAGGTCCAGCATTGTTCCGCTGACATCCTCACACCCAGCCACAGCTTAGTCCCAGGCCGCCATCTTCTCTCTGATCGAGAGGCCCGCCGATGACTCCAGGTTTGGCAGGCAAGCTTCCAAGTGACATGCTGATAGGCCCGCCCCCTCCTCCTTTCCTCAAATGAAAGGCTGAGCCTCCTGGGATATGTGGCCTCCTAAGGCGAATCACGTGCCCAAGCCAGATACTTCTGCAGGATGGGTGGAATGGAAGGAACGTAAGGAAGAGGGTAAAGGTCTGTTTTAAGTTGCATCACGTTGCAAATTCTGTATACAAAATGAGACTCTCAGGGCACAGGAGGTGCACTGCAATTTTTTGGTAGGAAATTTAGACAAATTTAACAATTCAGGCCACTGCTTACTTACAATTAACATCTCTAGTTCTTGGGTTTAGGTTTACTTTTATAGGATAACAGTGCTTCGGAAATGTAAAGATGAATTACTCTACGGTGCTGCAGCTAGAGAGATTTAGGGCTTGTTTTAAAAGTCTAAATCAGCCAAAATCAAAAATCAAAAAATCAGCACAAGGGATATGATGTGTCAGTAGGATGTCTCTTGTCTTGATTCCTCCACTGTTAGTAATCCCAAGGGATCCCCACAACCTTAAAAAAAATCTCCCTGTACGTACCGTTATCCTTTTAAACAAATTGACCGTATGAATAAACCCCTTAGTGTCCACACAAAACTGATTCGTATTAGGTAAATTTTGCTTTTAAATTAAAGGGTAAATGTGGTTGTTACTAAAATGTATGGTTTAAAGCGGTATAACGCTCAAAAGCAAACATATTATTTTGCAGATAACTAATTCTTTGATGTGGCGGCTGTATTATTTTTCTCTTTTGGGCTTCCTTTCCTTTTTCACTTGGTGATCTGGCCAGTAAGTCAAAAGAAGAAGCTTTCTTGCAGATGTAGCAGTTAGAGGGATGAGACAAACCATTAACCACTGACATGGGAGCGAGCGTATGATGATTTTTATACCAAAAGGAAAAAAATGTTACTCTAATTGCTCATTAAAGCTGAACTCCATCTTTGAATACACTTTACATTAGGGCTAGGCAACCTTTGAGAGGTGGAGATCTACCTGAACAACATAGAGAGCACCGGTGTTCAGTTCCCCCACACCCCCCTTTTTTTTAAACCACTTTAGCCCTGGGAGGATTTACCCACTTCCTGACCAGGCCATTTTTTGCGATACAGCGCTTTAACTGACAGTTGCGCGGTCGTGTGACGCTGTACCCAACCAAATTGACGTCCTTTTTTTCCCCCAACATATAGAGCTTTCTTTTGGTGGCATTTGATCACCTCTTTGCGCTGTTAACAAAAAAAGAGCGACAACTTTGAAAAAACACACAATTTTTTACAATGTAAAATGTATTCATCGGTTTAGGCCGATATGTATTCTGCTACATATATTTTTGGTAAAAAAATCGCAATAAGCGTATATTGATTAGTTTGCGCAAAAGTTATCGCGTCTACAAAATAGGGGATTTTTTTTTTTTGCATTTTTATTATCTAATTATTGTTTGTTACTGGTAATGGCGGCGATCAGTGATTTTTAGGGGGACTGCAACGGCGGCGGACAGATCGTACACCTAACTGACATTTTTGACACACTTTTTTTTGGCAACCAGTGACCTTATTACAGTAATCAGTGCTAAAAATATGCACTGTTATTGTACTAATGACATTGGCAGGGAACGGGTTAACTTCGGGTGGCAATCAAGGGGTTAAATGTGTTCCCTGTTTTCTAATTGTATGGGGGACTGTGTGACTGGGGAAACACACAAGTCCATCTTCCTGCTTAGCAGAAAGACCGGCTCTGTGCGATCTCCCCTGTCAGAACAGAGATCTGCCTTGTTTACTTTTGCAGATCCCCTTTCTGTCACTGCAGGAAACGATCGCGGGTGGCTTTCAGACATCGAGTCTGCCTTACCCACTGCATGGCTCCCCCGCTGGCCAGTGAGAGCCCGCCCACGTTCCCGAGCCAACGTACAGGTACGGCGATTTGCGAGAACAACAGCAGGGGACTGCCACAGTATAATGATGGCGGCTGGTCGGCAAGTGGTTAAAGACATTTACCAGCAAGGCCCAACTAAATAGTAAGGAAGACTTAACCTATAATAACACAAATGTCACTGTAAATAAACTTGGCCTACCTTAAAAGTGGACAGTGTCGGTAGGGCAGTGGACGGAGGCCTGTTGGGGGCTTTTGTGACATATCGGGGGTCTCGGCTCATGCTTCAGCTGCAAGTGGCTTCGGATCCCCCATCCCGATGCTCAGTCAAATAGTGCAGATCGTCGCATAATGCCTCCGAAGATCTGCGAATGCGCAGTACGTAACGTCACTCCAGCTGATCTGCCGATCAGCTGGCGTGACACCAACACTGCGCATGCGCAGATCATCGGTGACATTATCCAATGATCAGCAAAGTGTAGAGGCAGAATCCTCTACCTACTGGACCTGTCACCACTACATGGTTACCACCTGTGCACGGAACGCTGCCCCTCTCTGTATTCTATAGATCACATGAACAGAGTTCACATTGTCTTCCCCTGCTGACTCTCCAGGTGTTGTAGGACTACAGGTCCCAGCATCCCTGCCCCCCCCAGGATGGCTCATGCTGGGATTTGTGGTCCCCCAATGGTTAGAGTGCCCTGCGGCCGCCATCCTGTGCTCTGTCTGGGACAAGAAACATAGAGAACCCAGCGGGGGTGGGTGGACGTGGCCCAGTGCAGGGCCCCACATTGGGGATTTCCCTGCCTAGACTAATCCCTGTGCAAATTCACAAGAGGAGGTCTGTAGTGCGGAGAGCGGTGGGTAAAAGGTGCGAAATGGCTGGGCTGTGTGGAGGGGGGTGAGCCCATGTTGGGGTTGTGGCTGGGAGGTTGTAGGACAGGGTGGCGTGCCTCTGTGGCAGAGCCGGTGATCTGTCTTTGCTGATTATCGGATAATGCCTCCGACAATCTGCGCATGTGCAGTGTTGACGTTGCGCTGATCAGCTGGAGTAACGTTGCGTACTGCACATGCGCAGGTCGTCAGAGGCCTTATCCGACGATCTGCACTATTCGACAGAACACCAGCACCCTAAGGCGGCTGCCTAAGCTGATGCTGGCCCTGCTCACAGTATTGTCCTCTGCCCCTTTTTGGTTTTGGGTTTTAATACCACCTTAAGCATCAACTGCAATACAATGAGTATAATTTATGTTCCCCATGTTGGAAGTTGTTGTTTAGAACTGCCCTGCCTAGTACTACCCGGCATGAGCGGTCTCTTGGGTGTAGTTGTCGGCATGAGCGGTCTCTTGGGTGTAGTTGTCAGCATGAGCGGTCTCTTGGGTGTAGTTGTCAGCATGAGCAGTCTCTTGGGTGTAGTTGTCGGCATGAGCGGTCTCTTGGGTGTAGTTGTCGGCATGAGCGGTCTCTTGGGTGTAGTTGTCAGCATGAGCAGTCTCTTGGGTGTAGTTGTCGGCATGAGCGGTCTCTTGGGTGTAGTTGTCAGCATGAGCGGTCTCTTGGGTGTAGTTGTCGGCATGAACGGTCTCTTTGGTGTAGTTGTCGGCATGAACGGTCTCTTGGGTGTAGTTGTCGGCATGAGCAGTCTCTTGGGTGTAGTTGTCGGCATGAGCAGTCTCTTGGGTGTAGTTGTCGGCATGAGCAGTCTCTTGGGTGTAGTTGTCGGCATGAGCAGTCTCTTGGGTGTAGTTGTCGGCATGAGCAGTCTCTTGGGTGTAGTTGTCGGCATGAGCAGTCTCTTGGGTGGTGTCGGCATGAGCAGTCTCTTGGGTGTAGTTGTCGGCATGAGCAGTCTCTTGGGTGGTGTCGGCATGAGCAGTCTCTTGGGTGTAGTTGTCGGCATGAGCAGTCTCTTGGGTGTAGTTGTCGGCATGAGCAGTCTCTTGGGTGTAGTTGTCGGCATGAGCAGTCTCTTGGGTGTAGTTGTCGGCATGAGCAGTCTCTTGGGTGTAGTTGTCGGCATGAGCAGTCTCTTGGGTGTAGTTGTCGGCATGAGCAGTCTCTTGGGTGTAGTTGTCGGCATGAGCAGTCTCTTGGGTGTAGTTGTCGGCATGAGCAGTCTCTTGGGTGTAGTTGTCGGCATGAGCAGTCTCTTGGGTGTAGTTGTCGGCATGAGCAGTCTCTTGGGTGGTGTCGGCATGAGCAGTCTCTTGGGTGTAGTTGTCGGCATGAGCAGTCTCTTGGGTGTAGTTGTCGGCATGAGCAGTCTCTTGGGTGTAGTTGTCGGCATGAGCAGTCTCTTGGGTGTAGTTGTCGGCATGAGCAGTCTCTTGGGTGTAGTTGTCGGCATGAGCAGTCTCTTGGGTGTAGTTGTCGGCATGAGCAGTCTCTTGGGTGTAGTTGTCGGCATGAGCGGTCTCTTGGGTGTAGTTGTCAGCATGAGCAGTCTCTTGGGTGTAGTTGTCGGCATGAGCAGTCTCTTGGGTGTAGTTGTCGGCATGAGCAGTCTCTTGGGTGGTGTCGGCATGAGCAGTCTCTTGGGTGTAGTTGTCGGCATGAGCAGTCTCTTGGGTGGTGTCGGCATGAGCAGTCTCTTGGGTGTAGTTGTCGGCATGAGCAGTCTCTTGGGTGTAGTTGTCGGCATGAGCAGTCTCTTGGGTGTAGTTGTCGGCATGAGCAGTCTCTTGGGTGTAGTTGTCGGCATGAGCAGTCTCTTGGGTGTAGTTGTCGGCATGAGCAGTCTCTTGGGTGTAGTTGTCGGCATGAGCAGTCTCTTGGGTGTAGTTGTCGGCATGAGCAGTCTCTTGGGTGTAGTTGTCGGCATGAGCAGTCTCTTGGGTGTAGTTGTCGGCATGAGCAGTCTCTTGGGTGTAGTTGTCGGCATGAGCAGTCTCTTGGGTGGTGTCGGCATGAGCAGTCTCTTGGGTGTAGTTGTCGGCATGAGCAGTCTCTTGGGTGTAGTTGTCTCTTAGGCTGGAGGAGGAACTTCCTTTGGCTATGAACAGGTTTAAGTGGGATTGGATAAATCTAAAGGCCAATTAGAAAAATGTTAGAAAACCTCTTTATCACACCGAATATTACCGCTGTTCAGTATCTGGCTCCTATAATACAGCACTGAAAAAAAATTCTGTGATAATATTTTACCTGTTTGTTGGAACACGTTGCAGAAACACATTTTAATGGATTGCATTGAAGTGATATCCGCAGTGTCTAAAGAGAAAGCCGGGCACAATATGAATGGAGCCTTGCGAAATCAATAGCATTTGATTAAACCAATAATTACCTGCATAGCTCATCGCCACCTAGTTATTGCAGCGGCTCGGACTGGGGTTCTGAATAGCCAGCGTGTTTTCTCTTTTTATTTTCTGCAAAGGCCATTTGGAGAATTGAGGCTGGGATTAATACAACACTTTAGGAGAGCCTCCTTGTTTTACATTTCCCATCTTTTCTGTCAGAGGTTTAATAAAAGCCATTTCACCACAACTGTGCAGAGACCGGCTTTGCAATTGAAATTATATTGAGAGGTCTGTGACTTTTTCACAGCTGAAGACATTTTCCTTGGACTCCTGGGAAATAAAAAAAAAAATAAAATAAAAAAAAAATCTAAGTATATGACATGAGATAAAGAAATGTAGAGACCACTGCTGATTCCATTTTGTTTTTATTTAGATTTCATATTTTATACCCAAAATAGTGTTGGTATTGCATAGGCTGGAGGATGCCCGATGGTTCTCATTTAGGGGGTCTTGTAACATCCGCATTTAGTGATCTTTGCTTCTATTGCCGGATTGATTGGAATATTGTACAGTTTCGGTTAAAACACTAAATATGTTGTAAAGTCGCGGAAAAAAACACTTGCTATGCTATTTAAAGAGACCCTGTCACTAAATTTAATAACTGCAGGTAAAAGCACAGAAAAATCAAACATTTTAAATATTAACAGTATTAATAATGTGTGCAGCAGAAAAGGGGGACTGTGGGACAGTGTTTGCAGATGGAAATGGGGCAGTGTGCTTGGAGAGGAGTATGCGCCGGTAAAAAGAGACAACCTCTAGGAAAAGGGGGGAGTAATACAGAGGAGAAGGGTAGTGTGTACACAGGGTGGGGGTGAATAAGGGCAATAATGATGGAAGTGTGTACAGTCAGTGATTTTATTTGTGGTAAACCCTTCGTTTTATCGTTCTTTCTAATCCGAATTTATTAACGCAGTAGTAAAGTCTGCTTTTTCACTTGTACCTACAGGTAGGCCTATAATAAGGCTTACCTGTAGGTAGAGTGAATATTTCCTAAATGTGCACCGTTTATGAGATATTTACATTTGTAGCAGCCAGTGATGTACCGGACACGTGCGCTGCGCTGTGATTAGGCTGCACACTCAAGTGTTCTGTTGATTCAAAGCGCTGTGCTGCAATCACAACTCCCATGCGCATGCACGGGAGTGACGTCATTGCGGCCTGGCCATTCAAATGGCGGGAGGGGTCCGCTTTACAGGGAAGTTTGTCATAATTTACTGGTATGCTATTATGACATTAACCTTTGCCGAGAGACTTAAAGAGGTTGTAAACCCTTTAAAAAATGTCCCAAAAAAAAAAAAAACCTGCAAGACAAAAGCATAATGAGCTAGTATGCATAGCATACTAGCTCATTAATAATTACCTGAGATCAAAGCCCCCGCAGTGGTCCTCGTTCACTGCTCCGGCGGCCGACATCTCTCCGGGGGGCTACTTTCGAGTATCGCGGCTTCGGCGCTGTGATTGGCCGGAGCCGCAATGACGTGATGCGCGTGGGAGCCGCCGGTAACGGCACAGTACAACTGAAGCAACAGCACGTACGTGCCATTGCTTCAGTTTGCTTAAGACCCCTTTCACACCGAGGGCGTTCTGCAGGCGCTATAGCGTTAAAAATAGCGCCTGCAATCCACCCTCAAACAGCTGCAGCATTGTCTCCAGTGTGAAAGCCCGAGGGCTTTCACACCGGAGCGCTGCGCTGGCAGGACAGGAAAAAAATTCCTGCTAGCAGCTTCTTTGGAGCGGTGAAGGAGCGGGGTGTTTACCAATGGATGAAATCAATGGGGGGCAGCGCTCTGATACCGCCGGCAAAACGCCGCTATTGCGGCGCATTGCGGGCGGTTGTAACCCTTTCTCGTTCGCTAGCGGGGGTAAAAGCGCCCCGCTAGCGGCCGAAATGCGCCGCTAATCCGACGGTAAAACGCCACTAAAAATATTGGTGTTTTACCGCTGACGCTGCGGGCGGCCTGGTGTGAAAGGGCTCTTAGTGCGCATGTGCCGATGACGTTGGCACATGCAAATACAGGGATATCTCCTAAACCGTGCAGGTTTAGGAGATATCCAGTGTAACTACAGGTAAGCCTAATTATAGGCTTGCCTGTAGTATAAAGTGTTTGTAAAGGGTTTACAACCACTTTTAAAATGGTTGTAAGTTTTTTTTTTTTTTTTTTTTTTTTTTTTTTTTTTATAAATTTGGAAAGATTTCAAACAAACTTCTTTCATGTTGTCATTTATGAGGTATTGTTTGTAGAATTTCGAGGAAAATAATTAATCTATTTTGGAATAAGGCTATACAATAACAAAATGTGGAAAAAGTGAAGTGCTGTGAATACTTTCCAGATGTGCTGTAAGAACCATGCATGTGCAATGACCCTGTAAATCATGGGGCATGTAGTCCTGAGAAGGGGCATCCAATGGCTGTGAATAAATCAATTAGTGTGTACTCCCTGCATGGTAGTTCGGGGAAGCTGTGCCGAGGAACCTGAGGCTGCTTCTGTGATATGAAAATAAAAGCAAGTTTTAGGACATTTTTATCGGGAACTTCTATTTTCTACTGAACCTGTTTATAAAGATTTATTGAATAAAAAAAAAAAATAGCCTTTGTTACTACTCCAAACTGCCCCCCCCCCCCCCCATCTTTGTGTATGGATTTTGGTAATGCGCCGTAAACTAATGCAGAAATAACTAGCTTGTGGGCAAAATTAGAAGACTTGGCAGAAGAGGTTGGAACTCACAGCTGATGCGTTGAACTTTCCCTCCCTTCCTTTCACATTTCCAGGCGCTGGCCCATAACATGGGGTACTTGATAACATGGAGTCCAGCAGCAGGGGGAAGTTACTGGAGGGACAAGTGTCTGTTTCATCAAAGCAGCTGGAAATTTTTAGATAACAATGCAATACATGAGAGATATCCATGCCAAGAATGGCAAGCATCAGCATGTGCAAGGTATTTATTTTAGTATTAACCCGCCTAACTAAGGCAAAATCATTTTAATAAAAGGCAAGGTATTTTAAAGGAAAAGCTAATCTAAAATTGCTTAATATAACCAGCTCCAGCAGCTGCAAAGTCAGAACGTCCCTTCATTTTAACAGGAAATTCATTCTGATAGAAATATGAAAGTTGCCTTTGATGTTGTTTTTTTATGAAAATGTCAACTTTCCTGGCCATCTATGGCTTTTTTTTTTAATTGACTGCGACTTTGACTCTGCAACAAGTGGAGTCGGTGAGTTTATCGGTTACTTCAGAGCGACTACAAAAGTGCTGAACTGAATACGACTGACAACCAAGCAATTGTCCTTTTCATTTGGGGAGGTTGGCAATGCCAGCCTGAGTGTGGCTTTGACTATTTGCTGACCGCAATGTGCATATATATGTTGCAGTCTGCAAGTGGTTTACCAGGATTTATGGCTGAAGATATCAGCCATTTCCTCGGTACTGTTTTTTTCTGCAGGCGGCTGGCTTTCTTATGAAACCGGTCCGGGTGGCTCACGAGAGGCTGGAACAGTTTCTAAGGTGTCGGGAGCCCCCCCCCCCCCCCCCCACTTGTCGTGTTTCTCAGGCTTACCGTTTCCACCGATTTGCCCAAGAAACGATCTAACAGTGCCGCCAGCTGCTCCCAGAGGTGATCTACTAATCTACTACAGTTTTTGCAAAAAGGCCTACGGACCGGTATGTACAAACCTGCGTTCTTTTCAGGGTAGTTTTTTTGTATGTTTGACTCTCTAATAGGGTCACTTAAAACCTTTTAGTTAAGCAGGTCTGCAGGCAAATTAATATTGAGATTCTAAACATTGGTTGTGTAGGTTTAGAATCTCAAACTACCCTGAAAAGAACGCAGAAATACACGGCTCAAATCTCGGGCCGAGATGCGAACCATTAATGTGCCGAATGTACCAAGTTGATTGATCAACTTTGGTACAACCAGTGTGCCGGATTTGCTTCCGATTATCTCAAGAGGTTGCTATCGAAACCTACCTCGAAAGAGGACAAAGAGCAAGACTCTTCCGCTAGCGATAATCACTGTCTTCTCCTGGCGGGGATGGCTTCCCCCACCCCTCCGCAGAAGACAATTGCTCGACAGGAGGGATTCTTCTGTCAGGACTGTCTGTGTTGACGGAGGAATCGTGCTAATTTTTTTCCTGCAATCCGTGGTTGCAGGAAAGAAATTTGCACCGTCTATGGGCTGCCTTAGTTGCTGTTTTATATTTGGCTCCTGCTAATGAGGTTTTCTACATTCACCTTGCTTTCAGGTCATCCCAGCCACTTAAAGAAAGTTGCAGAATCTAGCAGATCATCTGATAAGGAAGAGGTATTTTAACTAGTTGTGTAAAGTGCACTGAGTAATGGACAGCTTAGACAGTCTTGTCTGCGTTATGTCTGCCCGTCGTCTTACTGCACACATTTTGTAGAGAGCTTCATCAGTCATTGAGCATGCAGAAGCAATACAACGTTTACAGTATAAACACTAGATCTTGGTTCTATTCATCAAAGCCTTCTGGCTGTTGAGAAGTAGTGCTTTACCAATGAAAAACATTGCTTTGAAGTGAAAAATATAACTTCAAGCACATATATGCATTTGGTGCAAGTCACAGTGTAGGCAAAATGTTGCAGTTGGTTTTTCAGGATTAGTCTCTAGTCACAAAGGCACCGCCATGAGTCGTTCACTTTGCTTGGTGCCTTCTTATTACAAATAACATTGCCTGCAGCCTCACTGAGGATTTTACACTGTGGCCTAAGGCAAGGGATCAAGACTGTTGTAATTCACATGATAAATGAGAAATAGCCAATTATACCTGGTAGGTGGCTGAATACAATAGAAAAAGGAAAGGCTGAAAGCTGCTCCCTAACATGAGACACCTCCATCCCTATATTGCACAAAAAAACAAAAATTCACCCATGGGACTTTAAATGAGCTGTCCATGATGATCACAGGTAAATAAAATGTGATGGTATAAAAAAAAATATCAAAGTTTATTAGAATCATTGTCATCCAATACAGGTCATGAACATAAGTGACAAATTCATAGGAACAGCAGCATAACATGATGGTCCTAAAAACATAGCCATAATGACATAACCTCAAAGTATTGTGAGTACAGATATACATGCTACATCTCTAACCCGACGCGTTTCGCAAGCTTTCCTCGCATCATCAGGGGCTGATGTGTATATCTGATGTCTGTAACAACAAGTAAAAAAGTACATTGGAGTATAGGTTATGTGTGGACAAAAGCATGAAGCCAGAACTGGCCCCAGGCAAGGGTAAGCGGAAAACATCTCTTACGGGAGCTGAAGGGGCAAAGACCAAAGCGTAGAGGACCGAGGTCAGACGTAGGGCAGGCATGGCAAAGAGATGGAAAAAAGGAGGGGAGAGTTGGACCCAAATGTCACCCAAGATCGTTGCAGAGCGCACTCACTATGATGAAATATATGGGTATAAATATATATATGTGGATCTACAGTAATAGATATAACAGTATCCTAAAAATTTTGCCATGCCAAAACCCCCACCTAAATACCCGGATGTGGGCCATGGCCTCCGCCCCTAACGTCATGCGGCTGGCAGTGAGGAGGAGGACCAACAGCGCGCCCGCCGGGATACGGCGGAGCGCAACAGAGATCCCCGCCCATAGGTAGGTGGCTGAATACAATGGTATTCTTCCATTGTGTTATTTCAATTGCAGCTTGTGGATCAGAGCTAAATTTGCTGTAAATCGTATAAACATCCCATAAAGAGAAATGCATATCTATTTGTTATGTATGGAACATTTTGGCGCTCAAAGCTGAATGGTAGGCACTAAATATAATGGGGAAAAAAAAAAATGAACAACTAAATTGCATCTATACCTGAAAGGTATAATAAAGTCTTGTTTTTTCTTCTTTAAAATAACAAACATGTTATGCTCACCTGCTCTG
This sequence comes from Lithobates septentrionalis, assembly GCA_037952835.1. NCBI lineage: Eukaryota > Metazoa > Chordata > Amphibia > Anura > Ranidae > Lithobates > Lithobates septentrionalis. Next base: position 839,980 of record JBBDGP010001542.1, on the reverse strand, counting down.
TGTAATGGTTTTGCAAAGAGCAGCCCAGATCCTCCTCTTCTCAGGTCCCTCGCCGGCGCTCCTGGCTCCTCCCTCCTGCCCAGTGTCCCCCTCAGCAAGCACCATGCTGTGGGGGCACCCAAGCAAGTGCGCTCCTGACCCATGTCTTTGTGTGTCCATTCACACACTGAGCCGCGACTCTGCCCCACCCCCTCTGTCTTCTAAATGGCCTTTCTGGCTGTGAGTGACATGCCCCAGTCTCTACCCCCAGCTCTCCAAGCCCCTTATGGAGCTGAGAGCAGAGGTTATGCGAGCACTCTTCAAAAAAAGAAAAAAAATAAGTATTTGTAGAAAAAAAAAATATAGATATCTATATATAGATACCTATATATAAATATCTTCATCTATATACATATATCTAGCTATATATATATATTACTATGTGTGTGTATATATGTATGTGTGTGTGTATATATGTATGTGTGTGTGTGTATATGTGTATATATTGTAACCTGGGGGACAGGTAGCAGGCACAAAGCTCCCTGGGATGAGTGGTCTTTCAGGCACAGATACCAAATCCAGTGGAATAGTGACAAACAGTGCGGTGTTTATTTGTGATATTTACAAGTCTATATACAGGTGCTGTACAGTGTTCCAAAAGAAACAAATAGGAACAAAAATAGCCAAAACAAAACCTAGCCGTGTCTCGGCACTAACTAAACAATATTTACAGATCCTAACTATTAAGCTGAGCAAGCCTACAGCTTGTCAGCTTCCACATACCTTTTTGCTCTCTTACACAGAAGTTCTGAGTATCCCAGGCCAAGAGCAAGGGCTGTCTTGCTCAGGTGAGCTTAAATTAGCCTGGGGGAGAGGACCAAGAACTGAACTGGACCATGGATCAGAGATCCCTGAACTTGTATGAGAGGAGCCTGGGAGATGTATAAACCCCGAACAGGACTTTTCCTGGCTCTCTCTGGGACGCTCTGCTACATATCCTCCCCCCTTGTTTCAACCCCAGGGTTGGAACACCTGTAGCCCAACAGGAGTGAACACGGGACAGGGCATCTACATTCCCCATCTCAACACCTGGTCTGTGTTTTACAGTGAATGAGTAATCCTGTAGAGCCAAAAACCACCGGTTCACCCGTCTATTAGTCTCCTTCTTTTGGGCCATCCATTTCAGAGGAGCATGGTCAGTTATTAACTCAAACTGGCGTCCTAACAAATAGTACCTGAGTGCGTCCACGGCCCACTTTATGGCTAAACACTCCTTTTCAATGACTGCATACCTTTGCTCATGGTCGTTGAGCTTTCTGCTTAGGTACACCACAGGGTGTTCTTCCCCATTGTGTACCTGTGATAGTACTGCCCCGATACCAACATCAGACGCATCCGTCTGAACCAAAAAATCTTTGGAGAAATCGGGGGAGTACAGTACTGGTTGTGCACAAAGAGCCTTCTTCAGGACTTGGAAAGATTCCTCTGCTACTGAGGACCATTTCACCATTACAGAGTCTCTCCCTTTCGTAAGGTCTGTCAGTGGGGCAGCTATAGTTGCAAAATTTGGGATAAATCTTCTATAATACCCCGCAATGCCAAGAAAGGCCCTGACCTGCTTCTTGTTTGCAGGACGTGGCCATTCCTGGATGGCTTCTATTTTATTCACTTGAGGTTTTATTACACCACGCCCAATAGTGTAGCCCAAATACTTGGCTTCCTCTAGACCAATGGCACATTTTTTTGGATTTGCTGTAAAACCTTCTTTGAAGAGGGAATCAAGGACAGCCTGGACCCGGGGCAAGTGAGACTCCCAGTCAGTGCTATGTACCACTATGTCATCTAGATATGCTGCTGCATATTGTCGGTGGGGTCTTAGAGTCCTGTCCATGGCTCTCTGAAATGTGGCGGGGGCATTTTGCAACCCAAAAGGCATTTTTTTATATTGAAAGGAACCCTCTGGGGTCACAAATGCAGTCTTCTCTTTGGCGCTACCAGTCAGGGGTATTTGCCAATAACCTTTTGTCAAGTCCAAAGTGGTCAGATAGCGAGCCTTGCCAAGTCGGTCTATAAGTTCGTCCACTCTGGGCATTGGGTACGTGTCAAACTTTGTCACTGCATTAAGCTTCCTGAAGTCATTACAGAACCTCCAAGTGCCATCCGGTTTTGGGACTAACACGATGGGGCTAGACCAGTCACTATTGGATTCCTCAATGACATCTAGCTCCAACATTCTTTTAACTTCCTCGCTGATGTCCTTTCTCCTCGCTTCAGGAATTCGGTATGGTTTTAGCTTGACACGGACCCCAGGTTCAGTAACAATATCATGCTGAACTGCTGAAGTCGTGCCAGGTAACTCTGAAAATTTCTCTCTATTTCTTATCAGGAATTCTCTAGTTTCCTGCTTTTGAGAATATGACAGGGTGTCTGGAATCGTGACCTCAGGGATCAGAGGAGACTCAGTACCCTTAGGCGTTACCGGGAGGGACCTCGCAGTTAACGCCAGTCTATCCTTCCAGGGCTTTAACAGGTTTATGTGGTAAATCTGTTCGGGCTTCCTTTTTCCTGGTTGATATATTTTGTAATTGACCTCCCCAACTCTTTCAATTACTTCAAAGGGACCCTGCCACTTAGCCAGGAACTTGCTCTCAACAGTGGGAACTAACACCAGGACCCTATCACCAGGTGAGAAAACATGGAGTTGGGCCCCCCTGTTGTATATCCTCTGTTGAGCTGTTTGGGCCTGCAGTAAGTGTTCTTTTACCAACGGCATGATTGCTGCAATCCTGTCCTGCATTTGAGCGATATGCTCAATGACACTTTTATGGGGTGTCTGCTCCCCCTCCCAAGTTTCTTTGGCTATGTCCAAGAGTCCCCGAGGGTGTCTCCCATAAAGCAACTCAAAGGGAGAGTACCCCGTGGAGGACTGGGGAACCTCCCTGATGGCAAACATCAAGTATGGTATCAGGAAGTCCCAGTTTTTCCCATCCTTGTCAACAACCTTTTTTAACATGCTCTTTAATGTTTTATTGAAGCGTTCCACCAAGCCATCCGTTTGAGGATGGTACACCGAGGTTCGCAATTGCGTCACCTTAAATAACTTGCACAGCTCTCTAGTTATTCGTGACATAAATGGGGTGCCCTGGTCTGTAAGGACTTCTTTAGGGATTCCAACACGACTGAACACCATAAACAGCTCTTTGGCAATGTTTTTAGCAGACGCGGTGCGTAAGGGAATTGCCTCTGGGTAACGGGTAGCATAATCCATGATTACGAGGATATGCTGATGACCTCGGGCAGACTTGGGGAGTGGACCCACAAGGTCCATGGCAATCCTCTCAAAGGGCACTTCAATAATGGGCAAGGGCACTAAAGGACTTCGGAAGTGTTGTAGTGGGGCTGACATCTGACACACAGGACAGGATTGACAATAATTCTCAATATCCTTCTGTATTCCGGGCCAATAAAACCTGCGCAACACCCTTTCAGTAGTTTTCTCAACCCCTAAATGACCTCCTAGCAAGTGCCCATGGGCAAGTTCCAACACCACCCGTCTGTATGGCTTAGGGACCACCAACTGTTCCACCACTTCATCATTTTTTTTACATACACGATACAATAAATCCTCATTGCTGCTAAAATAAGGAAAACAGAGCCTGTCCCCTGATTCGACAGGTACATCATTAATCACCATTACATTTTCCCAGGCCCTGGCAAGGGTTGGGTCTTTTCTCTGCTCGGTACCAAAATTTTCCTTGTGTACATTAAGGTCAGCAAACTCCAACGTAGGCTCAGATTTAGCAGATGGCTGTCCAGCTCCACTGGTTGTGGGGACCTCCTCAGGCTCCTCCAGCTCTCCTGCCATAACTGAGAAAGGAAAACCCGGGGAGCACTGAGAAGAGTCCCCTGTACCCACATTTTCAGTAGCGGCCAGGAGTTCTGGCTCTGTCACTGAGTCAGCTACTGCGACCGGGTCGGGACGATCCCACAGTTCCCAAAACTTAGGGAAGTCCCTACCAATGATGGCCTCGTGCACCAAGTGGGGCACAAGTCCGACCGGATGGGTCACCGTACCTAAGCCAGTTTTAAACTGAACAGTGGCTATAGGATACTCGCGGGTATCCCCATGTACACAGATCACAGCAATTTTTTTAGCATGCACATTCACAGTGTCAACCATCTCAGCTGTAACCAAAGTCACTAGACTTCCAGAGTCTAGCAAGGCCGTAATAGGCTTATTATTAACAGTCATTTGGCACATGTGTTTTCCCATACTTGGTGCTGCAGCGCATGAAACAGCAGCAAACATAGACTGCCTTCTAATGGACAGATCGCACTGCATTGGTTCATCTGTCAATGGACAGTTTGCTGCAACATGTCCCAGTTCTTGGCAACGAAAACACCTGATGTTTCCCCAGTTGGGTTTGCTGACAGGCAGTAGCTTCCCTTGTTTGGGACGCCAAACTTCAGTCCTGGCACCAAAAATCCTCCCCCCTATTTCCTTGCCATGCTTACCACCCACTTCCCCTGGAACAGTCTTACCGGTTGCCTGGGGAGACCGTGGCTTTGGGCGGAAAGTCCGTGCGGCTGTAGGGGTGGTGACCAGGTTCTCTGCAGCAAAGTACCTTTCAACAAGTTCCACGAGGTTGTCCGCCGAGTTGGGGTCTCCTTGACTCACCCACTTCTGCAGGGGAACTGGTAGTGACCTCAGGAACTGGTCCATGACCACACGCTCCACTATTTGTGGCCCAGACAGGGACTCCGGCTGTAGCCATTTCCTCACCAAGTGAATTAGGTCGAACATCTGCGATCTTGGGGGCCTCTCGTCTTGGAAGAACCAGCTGTGGACCCGCTGTGCTCGAACTGCCAAGGTGACACCAAGTCGCGCCAGGATTTCCCGCTTGACCTTTTCATAGTCTCCTACTTCTGCTGACTCCAAATCATAGTAGGCCTTCTGCGATTCTCCAGACAGCAAGGGGGCGACCAGTCCTGCCCACTGGGTTTTGGGCCAACCTTCCCTCTCAGCGGTCCGTTCAAAGGTTAAGAGAAAGGCCTCTGGATCATCATCTGCAGTCATCTTGGAAAGAAAACGACCCACATGGATGGCTGAGGGCTTGTCTCCAACAACATTAACTTTAGCAGGTGACCACTGTGCAAGCGTCTCTACAACCGCAGCCAGGGTTTTCCTATCCTCTTTTGCATCAGTGGCTAGCTGTTCAAACAGCCTCTGCGATAGCTCCTGTACAGCACCAATCTGTTGGCACAGCGCCTTGGTTTGCTCCTGTGCGATAGCGTTTGTTTGCTGCTGTGTAGCGTTTGCTTGATGCAGTGCAGCGTTTGCTTGTTGCTGTGCAGCATTGGATTGTTGCTGTGCAGCATTGGATATCACCAATTGTTTTAGGATTTCCTCCATGTTTAGTCACTCTAGGTACTGGCCTTTTAAGTAGTAACTTACTACAGCTGGTCGCAGTCTCCACCATATGTAACCTGGGGGACAGGTAGCAGGCACAAAGCTCCCTGGGATGAGTGGTCTTTCAGGCACAGATACCAAATCCAGTGGAATAGTGACAAACAGTGCGGTGTTTATTTGTGATATTTACAAGTCTATATACAGGTGCTGTACAGTGTTCCAAAAGAAACAAATAGGAACAAAAATAGCCAAAACAAAACCTAGCCGTGTCTCGGCACTAACTAAACAATATTTACAGATCCTAACTATTAAGCTGAGCAAGCCTACAGCTTGTCAGCTTCCACATACCTTTTTGCTCTCTTACACAGAAGTTCTGAGTATCCCAGGCCAAGAGCAAGGGCTGTCTTGCTCAGGTGAGCTTAAATTAGCCTGGGGGAGAGGACCAAGAACTGAACTGGACCATGGATCAGAGATCCCTGAACCTGTATGAGAGGAGCCTGGGAGATGTATAAACCCCGAACAGGACTTTTCCTGGCTCTCTCTGGGACGCTCTGCTACAATATATATATATATGTATATGTGTATATATATATATATATATATATATATATATATATATAAATCTCTATCTATATATCCACTAGTGGGGTGATTCCCTCTTGTATCTGTATAACTTCAAGAAGAGGTGTCATGGTGGGCTCCCAATCATCCACCAATTGTGAATAGAAAGAAAAAATGGCACAAAATCTCCAATGCAAAAGGTTTGCTGAATAATTCTCTCCTTACAATACATGAAATTAGCAGCAATTGTACAATTTCAAGCATACCATGCTCTTCATCAAGCTGTATGGAGAGAGTTATTCCGTAATCCTTTTGCATTCGAAATCTTGTCTTCTCTCCTCTCTATCCATCTATGTGTGTGTGTGTGTGTGTGTATATGTGTATATATATAATTTATTTTCCACATTCACCAGCCACTTTAGTAGGTACACCTGTTCAGTTGCTTGCTTTGTTAAACAAATTGCTAATCAGCCAATCACATGGCAGCAACTCAATGCATTTAGGCATCTAGACATGGTGAAGACAACTTTCTGAGTTCAGACCAAGCATCAGAATGGGTAAGAAAGGGGATTTAAGTGACTTTGAATTAGAGCTGCACAGTTAATCGTTAAAAAATTGCGATCTTGATTCAACCCCCCTGACGATCTCTGTTGCAGAGTTTGCGGATTCTTTCATATAACAAGTGGAGAGACTTATCTGCTCACTCAGCTGTCAAAAGAAAACATCCGGGCAGTCTGCCAAGTTTTTAATATGAAACATTGTAACAAACGCTTCCTTCTTAGATCAAAGGGATACACTTCTGTTTGCAAAGAAAAAATCCGGGCAGTCTGCCAAGTTTTCAACAACGTGTAAATGCAGGAAGTTTAACCGCTCAAAGAGAAAGTAAACCCTCTCTAAAAAAAAAAAAAAAAAAAAAAAAACACCCTGCAGGACAAAGGCATAATGAGCTAGTATGCATAGCATACTAGCTCTATATGAATTACTTACCTGAGATCAAAGCCCCCAAATCGACCCTCATTCACCTCCTCAGTCGCCGCCGCCATGATACCCGGAGTGACTTCCCGGTATCGCTGCTCCGGCGCTGTGACTGGCCAGAGCGGCGATGACGTCACTCCGGCACATGTGCGCGGGAGCCGTCAGTGACGGCATGATCGCCTTCACTAATGGCACGCTCAGTGTGCCTGCTCCGTTGTCTACGGTGTGCATGCGCCCTAGACATTGGTGCCCGTTTTTAGGGAAATATCTCCTTAACCATGTAGGTTAAAGAGATATTTCTTGTACCTACAGGTAAGCCTTAATCTAGGCTTACCTCTAGGTTAAAGTGGTCTGTACCACTTTAAAGTCTTTAAATCTTTTTCTGACACTTCTTTCTTAAGTTAAAATCAATAATTTTTGCTAGAAAATTACTTGGAACCCCCAAACATTATATCATGGGAATAAAATGGCAATTGCTGCAATATTTTATGTCACACTGTATTTGCCCAACGGTCTTTCAAATGCAATTTTTTGGGAAAAAATACACTTCAATGAATAAAAAAAAATAAAAATGAAAACGCTGCGAGAATCGTGATCTATCTTCTAAGCAAAAAAAAAAAAAAAAAAAATCATGATTCTCATTTTAGCCAGAATTGTGCAGCTCTACTTTGAACGTGGCATGGTTTTTGATGCCAGACAGGCTGGTCTGAGTATTTATTTCAAAAACTGCTGATCTACTGGCATTCTGCATTGAATCAATGGTTCAGGCTGGTGGTGTAATGGTGTGGGGGATATTTTCTTGGCACACTTTGGGCCCCTTAGTACCAATTGAGCATAATTTAAATTCCACGGCCTACCTGAGTATTGTTGCTGACCATGTCCATCCCTTTATGACTACAGTGTACCCATCTTCTGATGGCTCCTTCCAGCAGAATAATGCACCATGTCACAAACCACAAATCATCTCACCACTGGTTTCTTGACAATGAGATCACTGTACTCCAATGGCCTCCACAGTCACCAGATCTCAACACCTTTGGGTGGTACGGGAGATTTGCATCATGGATGTGCAGCCGACAAATCTGCAGCAACTGCGTGATGCTATCATGTCAATATGGACCACAATCTCTGAGGAATGTTTCCATCACCTTGTTGAATCTATGCCATGATTCGAGAATAAAGGCAGTTCTGGAGGCAAAAGGGGGTCCAACCCGGTACTAGCAAGGTGTACCTAATAAAGTGGCCGGTGACTATATATATATATACACACACACACACGGATGTTTTGCCTTGCATTTCTAATTTAAATTGAATGGAGGGTATGCCGAGAGCTCTGTAGTTATGTTGCAGTTAGACAATTGTCTCTCTTAGTAAATCTTGTGTGGCCCTTTTTTCTAGAGTGTTTCTACTCCACTGACCACTGTGTTCCATTCCAGTTTGGCATAGTGATCATAGAGAATCAATATATTTAATGGTTATGCTGTAATTCCAGCTTCGATCAGCAGAAGGCGGTGGTAACTTGAGGAAATTATAGCTTATAGCTGCAAGCCCTGTGCAGAGGGGACACTGCTGCAAAAGATAGCACAAGGGGGTTTACTGTTTACTAAACAATTTCTGCCTGTATGATCTTTTTTAAGTTGCAACTGCTGTGTAAAAAAAATAAAATAAAATTATTATATATATATATATATATATATATATATATATATATATATATATATATATATATATATATATATATTTCTTTTTTTTGGGTCGCCAATGCTGCTGTTAAATGTGTAGAAGCATTATTGTCTGACTCTGTGTGTTGCCAATTCCTTTCCACACTTTTATAGCTGAATTCCTCACCAAAATAAAACCTCTAAAGCTATCTTCTATGCAATCTATGCTGTCAGTTAACTGGCTGTAGTGGGGGATTCAGAGTTTGTGGGGGTGTTGGGTCCTATACTGTAAAAAATAAATAAATTCTGATTTGACTTCACCCAAAGTTTGATTACAACATCGGTTTTATTAAAACGGTTTCACATTTGTGGGGATGCCTTTTTGTTATCTGATTATTTATTGCTTTGCTGTCTCTTTATTGAAGACTCCACATTTTGGTCCATCTTGTAGATTAGGAAACAGAAATGCATTTTTCAGGCAAAGCAATTTCCCCTTTTATGTGATGGAAATGTTTCTAAACATGAAGGGGAAGTTTCTGCTTTTAGCTCTGCTTTTTATTCCAGATTTGACTTTGGTTACCTACGGTGCTTTAAAAAGCAACAGGATCCTTTTGGCTTCTAAGTCCACTTAGCAACAGCTGGGCTGGAGCTCCTGTTGGGGTGCCTGGAAGGTTCACTGAACCCTAAAGAGTTGGGAGCAGAGGGCCTAGAGTGTATGTTGTCATTAAAGCCCAACTCCAGATAAAAATTACATTTTAAGTGTGCATTGCAAATGAGTGGAAAAAAAAGCCTAGCTATAACTATTCTTAAAAATGTTCTTCCTCCTACCTATCCTATCTCCGGCTAAACCTGTTGAAAAAATGTGCGTACCTAATTTTTAATCCGCTCCGGTCACATGATCCTGCAGCTTTTTCTCTCCTGTGTCAGCGAGTGGCTGCTGCAGGGGAGTAGAGGGAGTGCCAGCAACGGCTGGGCCATGGGAGCCTATGGATGATGTCACAGCCACTGTTGAGCATATTTATATTAAATATTTATATATATATATATATATATATATATATATATATATATATATATATATATATATATATATATATATATATATATATATATATATATATATGATGATCTGTGTACTTACACATTTTATATATATATACATATACACACACACTCCTGTAATTTGCGAGGTGAGGCCTCCTTGAACTGGACTTTTTTTTGCATAGTTACATGGTCCAGCTTGGACCAATATAAGCATGCATGATCCATACCTGGCTGATTCTTGTGGAAGCAGAGAATCAATGTAGCAGCTGTCACTACTGCAGTGATCCTGACTGTCTTCTGTGCCGAGGGAGTCGCTCAGCATGGGCCCAATTCAGAAAATGCTTTGCATTTTCTCAGTGAATGTAATTAGTTCTCTGGACGAGGTGGAGAAGCTGGGTGGTAACATCAGTCTTCACCTCACCCAATCAGATAATACCTTGTGTTCAATGAGAGTGCAGTGTGTTTTCGAAATGACTCCTGTTCTGCGTGGGCAACCCCCTGTGGTTACTATGCAGCAGGGTAGCTGCTTTGCAGAGGATCTGGAAAACAGCGAGGATCACTGCATTAGCGGCAGCTTGAACATTGTGTAGTCTGCCCTGAGCCAAGGCAGTGCTTTGTACTCTTTCAACAGAATTTGGTGTTTGTGCCAAGCCCAAATGGGGTGGAGCAGGGTGTAGCAGACTGGACTGGTGACTACCATAGATTACCCTCGTGTTGGAGCGATTTTCTCTCCTGTCCTGTTGTTGCTGTGGGACAGGAATTAAATGGAAATCTCCCCAATGGGACACAGATGGCAAAAAACCCTGACCAGGATTTGAAACCTCCCTTACAATATTGTGGTATTAGAGTGATTATACTCGTGAGGCAGATGCTTTTCCCAATGAGTAGCGCCAGCTAAAACTGTATTTTAGGGACTGGCATCTTCTTTTATTGAGCAAAATGTAAATTTCATATAAACATCAGGGGTTATTCCATGTCAACATGAATAGTCTACTGAAAATAGCGAGCTACCTGGCTCTCTTGTTAGCAACACTGCTGTTCTTTTTACCAGTCCCTCTGGCTCTCCTGGTTCACTTGGCTTTATTGGCCTTTAGTCGCAGTGCCCTGCTGCGCGGCCCACTCTTGACCTCTGGATAGGGGTTCTTCAGACAGTCCCGATAGGAGCCCCCCCTTACTCCTGGGATGAAACCTCGTGTTTCCTGGCTGGGACGCCTCTGACTCCAGGTTAGGACCTCCTGTCTCTTGGCTGGGGCTCCCCTGCCCCTGGGTGAGACCTCCTGGCTGGGGCACCTCTGACCACTTGTTGAGACCTCCTGTCTGCAATATAGGAGCTGTCTCCAAGCTGGGAGCTCTGAGCAATCCTCAGGCTTGAGTATATAACAACCTTGCACATCTGTGTACTCAAACAGACTTCTGGGATCCAGTAAAATCCAGACACAGGATTGAAGGTTCCATCACACCCAAGACACTGTGGAATCTTCAAGCTCCAGGCCCCAATCTGGGACTACAGAATACAGAGAAAGCCAAAGACACAACTTTCTCCACTCAGAAATTATAGACTGGACCTTCACATTCGGGCCTGGTTCATACCTATGCAGGTTGCAGTTTGCATATTCAAGATAAAAAGAAACAAAAAAGGCGCCTCTAAGTGCAGAAGATTGACAATTTTAATGCCCCAAAAAGGGTTAAAAACACTTACAGAATGGAAGTGGTAATCAGGCACATCATAACTTAAGCTGCATTGGAAGGGATAGCGGTCAGAGGAAGCCTTCAGATGGGATGGATGTGATCACTGAACACAGCGGTGTAGGACACAGGAAGCCGCTGTGAGGCCGGCGTCATCAGCTGGAAGGGAGACGAACCTGGAAGTGATGTCATCCACAGGGCGGCTCGATAACCAGCCTGAACCGCAAACAAACAGCCTGGACGAGGATGTGATGTCATCAGAAAGGGACGCGTTTCGGAACCATCAATCGTTCCTTTTTCAACCTATGGCCATACTGATGACTGAGAGGAATATATACACACCCACTAACAGTGGATTGGCCAGTGGGCGGGGGCAGCAGGGAAACATTTATTTAATTGTGATCGGTTCGTTTTGTGCATATAAAGGGAACAAATGGATACCTGCTACAGCATTCTTAAAACCATTATAAAAAACATGATAAGAACATTAAAAACATTAAAAAACGGGATAAAAGGAAAAGGGAAAATGTAATGTAATGGTGCAATATGTTGAACAATACTAGACAGTAACCAATCATAGAGCCTGCAATACACATAACAGAATGGGGATGGTGAGAGCAGGCAGAATGATGTTGATATTAAACTACAGACCATAAAGGAAGCATACATGACAATAATACTATCAATAATTAATCGTTAAAATTTCGTATAGGGTGGGGGGGTTTTTTCATGAGGATAATAATGGGGGTTATTGGAGGAGCATAAAATACTATCTACAGAAGGGAAGTGTCATGTTAGAGTATGGCGCTAACTTCAAAGTCCTCATTTAACCCTCCGGGGGCTAAAACATTAAGTAAAAATATCCAATACATTTCTCTATGGCATAGGCGTCGGTAACGTTCAGCAGCGGGGAGGTCTTTTGGCATTGCCTCAATAATCCATACTTTAAGGCCATTCGTGGACTTGTTATGGGTGTGGAGGTAGTGTCTGGGGACACTATGGTTATCTAGTCCACCTTCAATTAAACGGCGATGTTCGCCAAACCGTTTCCGTAGTGGCCGAATAGTGCGCCCTACATAAAATAGACCACAGGGGCATGTGAGACAGTATATGACATGGTCAGAGGAACATGTGTGAAAGCCCTTTATTGGGTATGTTTTGCCTTTGACGTGGAACTCTTTCTGGCCATGTGTCACAAAGCTGCAAGTCTTGCAGAGGGGCTTACGGCACTGATACATCCCAGAAATAGCTAAAAACGTGGGCATGTGATGGCCCGGAGGCAGAGGTTTGGCCCTAAGTTTGCTGGTTGCTACCTTGCTTTTGATGTTGGGTGCCTTTCTATAAGCAAACTGAGGTCTATTAGGCAGAGTAGGGAGTAGATGTTCATCTTGTAGTAGCAAAGACCAATGTTTTTAATAATTTTTTCCATGTGTTTGTGATGGGTGTGGAACTGGGTGATGAATCTTAGATTATCTTTCTGGGTATTGGGACGTGAATGAGAGTTCTTGATAGGCGATGTGCTCTTATATTGTTGATAAGCTAAATCAACAAGATCTACAGGGAAACCTTTTTCAAGAAACTTGGCTTTCAGAATTTCACCTTCGGTGTCGTAGTCACTCTTCAGGGTACAGTTCTTTTTAAGTCTACAGAACTGACTCTTGGGTACATTGTTTAGCCACAGAGGGTGAGGACAACTTTTATAATGGAGGAATGAATTTCCCGCTGTGGGCTTGGTGAAATTTTTTGCATGGATCTCTTTGCCTGTCCAAAAGAGTTCAAGATCGAGGAAGGCTAACTTATTTTGGTCGATGACTGAGGTGAAAGTGAGGCACATGTTATTGGTGTTACAATATGTCACAAAATCCGTGAATGTTGATACATTGCCATCCCAAATGATGATCACGTCATCTATATAGCGGCCATAAAAAACAATGTGGGGAAGGAATGGATTGTTGTTCCATATATATAAGTTCTCCCAATGCCCCATAGTAAGATTCGCATACGAGGGTGCAAAGTGCGCCCCCATAGCTGTCCCTTGTAATTGCAGATAGAAATTATCCTCAAATTTAAAATAGTTATGAGTGAGACAGAAGGAAGTGGCTTCAACGATAAAGGAAGCCTGTCTAGGGTTCAGCATCGGGTCTTGGCAAAGAAAAAACTGTAGGGCGTTGAGGCCTACTTCATGAGGTATGGATGTGTACAAGGATTGGACGTCCAAAGATGCCCAATGATAGTTGTTTTCCCAAGAGTACGGGGTTAAAGTTTCCAGTAAGTGAACACCATCTCTTATGTGGGACTGGAGAGATTGGGCCAGTGGTTGAAGGAATTGATCTATGTATTGCGAAATACATAGATCAATTCCTTCAGCCACTGGCCCAATCTCTCCAGTCCCACATAAGAGATGGTGTTCACTTACTGGAAACTTTAACCCCGTACTCTTGGGAAAACAACTATCATTGGGCATCTTTGGACGTCCAATCCTTGTACACATCCATACCTCATGAAGTAGGCCTCAACGCCCTACAGTTTTTTCTTTGCCAAGACCCGATGCTGAACCCTAGACAGGCTTCCTTTATCGTTGAAGCCACTTCCTTCTGTCTCACTCATAACTATTTTAAATTTGAGGATAATTTCTATCTGCAATTACAAGGGACAGCTATGGGGGCGCACATTGCACCCTCGTATGCGAATCTTACTATGGGGCATTGGGAGCACTTATATATATGGAACAACAATCCATTCCTTCCCCACATTGTTTTTTATGGCCGCTATATAGATGACGTGATCATCATTTGGGATGGCAATGTATCAACATTCACGGATTTTGTGACATATTGTAACACCAATAACATGGGCCTCACTTTCACCTCAGTCATCGACCAAAATAAGTTAGCCTTCCTCGATCTTGAACTCTTTTGGACAGGCAAAGAGATCCATGCAAAAAATTTCACCAAGCCCACAGCGGGAAATTCATTCCTCCATTATAAAAGTTGTCCTCACCCTCTGTGGCTAAACAATGTACCCAAGAGTCAGTTCTGTAGACTTAAAAAGAACTGTACCCTGAAGAGTGACTACGACACCGAAGGTGAAATTCTGAAAGCCAAGTTTCTTGAAAAAGGTTTCCCTGTAGATCTTGTTGATTTAGCTTATCAACAATATAAGAGCACATCGCCTATCAAGAACTCTCATTCACGTCCCAATACCCAGAAAGATAATCTAAGATTCATCACCCAGTTCCACACCCATCACAAACACATGGAAAAAATTATTAAAAAACATTGGTCTTTGCTACTACAAGATGAACATCTACTCCCTACTCTGCCTAATAGACCTCAGTTTGCTTATAGAAAGGCACCCAACATCAAAAGCAAGGTAGCAACCAGCAGACTTAGGGCCAAACCTCTGCCTCCGGGCCATCACATGCCCACGTTTTTAGCTATTTCTGGGATGTATCAGTGCCGTAAGCCCCTCTGCAAGACTTGCAGCTTTGTGACACATGGCCAGAAAGAGTTCCACGTCAAAGGCAAAACATACCCAATAAAGGGCTTTCACACATGTTCCTCTGACCATGTCATATACTGTCTCACATGCCCCTGTGGTCTATTTTATGTAGGGCGCACTATTCGGCCACTACGGAAACGGTTTGGCGAACATCGCCGTTTAATTGAAGGTGGACTAGATAACCATAGTGTCCCCAGACACTACCTCCACACCCATAACAAGTCCACGAATGGCCTTAAAGTATGGATTATTGAGGCAATGCCAAAAGACCTCCCCGCTGCTGAACGTTACCGACGCCTATGCCATAGAGAAATGTATTGAATATTTTTACTTAATGTTTTAGCCCCCGGAGGGTTAAATGAGGACTTTGAAGTTAGCGCCATACTCTAACATGACACTTCCCTTCTGTAGATAGTATTTTAGGCTCCTCCAATAACCCCCATTATTATCCTCATGAAAAAAAAACCCCACCCTATACGAAATTTTAACGATTAATTATTGATAGTATTATTGTCATGTATGCTTCCTTTATGGTCTGTAGTTTAATATCAACATCATTCTGCCTGCTCTCACCATCCCCATTCTGTTATGTGTATTGCAGGCTCTATGATTGGTTACTGTCTAGTATTGTTCAACATATTGCACCATTACATTACATTTTCCCTTTTCCTTTTATCCCGTTTTTTAATGTTTTTAATGTTCTTATCATGTTTTTTATAATGGTTTTAAGAATGCTGTAGCAGGTATCCATTTGTTCCCTTTATATGCACAAAACGAACCGATCACAATTAAATAAATGTTTCCCTGCTGCCCCCGCCCACTGGCCAATCCACTGTTAGTGGGTGTGTATATATTCCTCTCAGTCATCAGTATGGCCATAGGTTGAAAAAGGAACGATTGATGGTTCCGAAACGCGTCCCTTTCTGATGACATCACATCCTCGTCCAGGCTGTTTGTTTGCGGTTCAGGCTGGTTATCGAGCCGCCCTGTGGATGACATCACTTCCGGGTTCGTCTCCCTTCCAGCTGATGACGCCGGCCTCACAGCGGCTTCCTGTGTCCTACACCGCTGTGTTCAGTGATCACATCCATCCCATCTGAAGGCTTCCTCTGACCGCTATCCCTTCCAATGCAGCTTAAGTTATGATGTGCCTGATTACCACTTCCATTCTGTAAGTGTTTTTAACCCTTTTTGGGGCATTAAAATTGTCAATCTTCTGCACTTAGAGGCGCCTTTTTTGTTTCTTTATGTCATTATAGAGCCTGCTTCAGTCTTTTAAAGTTGCAGCCCTTTTTGCTGAAGATCATCCCACCATCCCATCATACTTACCAACACCTCTCTCGTTATTTTGGACTGCCTAATTTTAGTAGAGACATTTTCTGGATCATGTTAGTCCTGTGCGCCCTATAAACCTCTTTTTTATTTGATTGCATATTCAAGATACATTTTGCGTTTTTCAATACACGTTTTTGATCCATTGAAGTATATGGAACCAGAAAAAAGTCCCTGGCCCTTTCCATAAAATGCACAGATGTGAACTACGTTAAATGGATGGTAGTGTGTTTCTGCAAAACTGAAAACGCACTAAAAAAATGCATAGGTGTGAACCAGGCCTAAGCCTTGTCATGTTCCCCTACATTTGCACAGTGGCAGGGCATCGCACTGTCACAGTATCCAAAATGAACAAAAGTTTTGCCTTCAGTTCTACTTTAATGGTCAGGCAACTTGTGTTTTCCAGGAGATCGGCAGCTTTCCGAATTCTCTTTTACTGGTTTAATTTAAATCCCCACTTTTAGAATCACTTCACATTTGTTAAACTCTCTGATACCCTGCATCTCCATCAATAATTGCTCCTAACATTTCTTTGTACCTTGCAGTGGCTGTTCTTATTTTCTTTTAAATGTCTGCACAACAATTAACATTTTAATTAGAAGCTTCAGAAGCTCTAATGGAGCAGCGTGTATGGAGGCAGCAGATGTTGCTCTGCTCTCCTTTATAGCACCCATCTCTATGTCGCTGCGCGGGCGGATGGGGGAAGCTGCGACACGTCCATTCCCTTTTAAAAAGTGTTTTCATATATGTGGTTCTGTATGGGAAGCCTTCATTATGAAAAGGATGGAATGAATATTTATAAAAACGGGCTTATATAGTATCAGTGCCAAGTGATGTCAAATATGTAAATCAAATCTTGATGCCAACATCTTCTCTTGTTAACTCCTTTGGTGTCTCCTGTGGCATGTCTGCAAGTTGATGATTTTTAATGGAAGATGCATGTACTGGAAAATATTTGATATATAATGGAAATAACGACCTAAACAAATGTGCAGATGATGTTTCAAAATGTATGGCTTTAGCAAGAGTTTTCCCAAGTGCTACAAACATACGTCAGTGACCGACATCCAGATACATCTCCACTTATAGGCTGGGGCTGACTCCTATCTCTTTTTTTAATATTGCTGTTATATGCCCACTTGTACACATTTGTAAAACAAAGATTTTATATATAGTTAGTAAAAAAGAAACAAGCTACTGCTGCTGTGTGCTGCCCCCTCCCCATTGCAAAGGTTAAATGCTTGTGAAAGTGTCATTTCACCTTTACAGAAAAACCATAAAGGTAAACTAACACTGGACCCCTTCCCTGACCCCCCCCCCTTGACCCCGCTGTGTATAGAGCTGGCGATCCATCAGATCTCCCGCTGCTGCTCCACCGGTCTGGGGATTTGAAATCCCCACTGCTCTCCATCTTGTGCTGCCAGGACAGATCAGATGGAATCTAATTGGCCCATGACATCCCAGTGAGCATCGGTGGGGGGTCCAGTGTTAGGTTACCTTTACAGTTTTTCTGTAAGAGCCCTTTTACACCGGGCCGCCCATAGCGGCGGCGGTAAAACGCCACTATTTTTAGCGGCATTTTACCGTCGGATTAGCGGTGCATTTCGGCCGTTAGCGGGGCGCTTTTACACCCGCTAGCAGCCAAGAAAGGGTTAAAACCGCCCGCAATGCGCCGCAATAGCGGCGTTTTGCCGGCGGTATCCCAGCGCTGCCCCATTGATTTCAATGGGGAGCAGCGGTGGAGGAGAAGTAAACACACCGCTCCTTCACCGCTCGAAATAAGCTGCTGGCAGGACTTTTTTTCCCGTCCTGCCAGCGCAGCGCTCCGGTGTGAAAGCCCTCGGGCTTTCACACTGGAGACAATGCTACTGCTGTTTGAGGGCGGACTGCAGGCGCTATTTTTAACGCTATAGCGCCTGCAAAACGACTTCGGTGTGAAAGGGGTCTAAAGGTGAACTAACACTTTAAGTCTAGGGGTAGAGGAATAGGGTGCAATATCTTGTTCCTCGCACTGGCAAGTTCCCTCTACAGGCGGTCCCCGGGTTACAAACAAGCTGGGGTCTGTAGGTTTGTTCTTAAGTTGAATCTGTTTGTAAGTCGGAACAGGTACATTTTTTAAGCTTAAAGGGGTTAACACCCCTGTAACATTTGTTTTGCTGTCTGAGCCTCTGTTCAGAAGATTTCACCTCCCTTTCTGTCCCAATGAATGGATTTTGAAAATTTTGGGTTGTTGTGGAAACAAACCTTGGTAATAAAGCATCAGTGGAGACACCTTTTTCCCATAATAACTCTTACAGGAATGAATTTCCCTTCTTAGAGGTAGATTTCCTCCCACTTCCTGTTGTCTCCCTACGTTTGTAAGTAGGAGTCGTTTGTAAGTCGGATCTTTGTAACTAGGGGACCGCCTGTATTTGTTTGACCAGTCCCCTCTGAGGTGCTCCTGATCATGGTTGCATACTTGCCTCCTTACATACAATCTAGGACTAATGCCCCGTACACACGGTCGGATTTTCAGACGGAAAATGTGTGATAGGACCTTGTTGTCGGAAATTCCGACCGTGTGTAGGCTCCATCACACATTTTCCATCGGATTTTCCGACACACAAAGTTTGAGAGCAGGCTATAAAATTTTCCGACAACAAAATCCGTTGTTGGAAATTCCGATCGCGGGTACACAAATCCGACGGACAAAGTGCCACGCATGCTCAGAATAAATAGAGATGAAAGCTATTGGCCACTGCCCCGTTTATAGTCCCGACGTACGTGTTTTACGTCACTGCGTTTAGAACGATCGGATTTTCCGACAACTTTGTGTGACCGTGTGTATGCAAGACAAGTTTGAGCCAACATCCTAGAATTTTGTTGTCGGAATGTCCGAACAAAGTCCGACCGTGTGTACGGGGCATAATAGTCTTGCATTATATGTTGTGATGCCAAGGGACCACCCACAGCTTGGAGTGCCAGAGCCTCTTCTTAACCCTTGCAGTGCATGGGGTGGGCCTTCTACAATGGCTTTTTGTTTTTCATCCCGGAGTTGGCTTTAAAGTAAGAACATGTTGGATAAATGATGTCCAGGAAATGACCAGCAGCTGTGATGTAAAGCAGAACATTAACCTGACAAAGCCAAATCTAAAGCTATGGTGGAAACAAGGTTCCACGTTTTTTAGTTCACCGAAGATCTCAAGCAGTAATGTTCAACAGCAAATAAATAAGTAAACGTAAAAATAAAATTAACCCAAAACCATTGATGTTTAAATCTCAACTCCAGGCAGACATAAAAGACATTCATTAATGCATAATTTTAAAGTGGTTAAACCTCATTCATGAAATCTGACCTGGGAACATATATCTGTAGTGTTTACTTATTTTTCTCCAAAGCTCTGAGTGCCGTTTTTTGTCTCTGGTGCTCCGTTCCTCTGTTATCAGCAGAGTCATTTCTGACAAGCTCTCCGACACAGGAGATAAAAGCAGCTGGAAATTTGTG
Source organism: Lithobates septentrionalis (assembly GCA_037952835.1). Classification (NCBI taxonomy): domain Eukaryota; kingdom Metazoa; phylum Chordata; class Amphibia; order Anura; family Ranidae; genus Lithobates; species Lithobates septentrionalis. Next base: position 820,347 of record JBBDGP010001542.1, on the reverse strand, counting down.
TCGAGGAGGGAGCTTAGAGGTAGATAAGCAGAGAGCTTGTCTATTCAGACTGCAGCTCTGCAAGTTTCTTCATTCCTCTGCATGTGGAGGGGGGGGGGTGTTCTCTCCTCCAATCAGCTCTCACACAGTGTATGCTCAGACACCACACCCACTACTAAAACCAGAAAAAAAAGCTTTGTAACACAATCTACACTTTCACATGTAAAAACTTATGTTGGGATATTTACCTTCTCTGTGTTGTTCACTTCATGGAGTATAGGAGAGGGTTTACAACCACTTTAAACAAATAATTTCAATGTGAGCAATTTAAGAACTTGAATTTGACTTCCCATCAGCTTCTTAAAATCCCTGTATAACTGAGTTCAACCTGGGCTGAAGAAAAGTAGTTGGTTGCTCTGCAGTGCTCCTGTGCCAACAAAGAACATGCTGATGGAGAGAGCAGGGTGACAGATTTGCTTTTTAGTTTTCTGCTTTTCCCTTTGCTCCCCAGTCAAACACTAGGGGAGGGACAAGACCTGTATTAAAGTGTTATTAAACCCACAACCATAAAATCAGTCTGTATATGCAGGAAAGCATGCTTGTTATACTCACTGTGGAACCGAAGAGGTCATCCTGCACATTGTGTAAAAAGGCTGTTTTGATCCGGTGTTCACTGATCATCCCCGTCTTCCGCAGTCCCCAATCCATCTCCTGATAGAACAGAGCCTTATGGGCACTCTGCACATGGTCAGTTTGGTGTGTATTGCTAGAACTTTTTTTTTTTTCTTGAGAGTGCATGTGATCAGCACAGGGCCAATAAGCACTGTCCAGACAGAGGGTCAGGGGTTATGCATCCTAATAGGACAATTGGAGCAGAATGTCAATGCTTCCTACAAGCTTTAACCAGCTATATACTGCTGATGAGAAAAGGTATTTATCAGTTTATGTGGCCAGATATAGTGAATGCAAGCTCCTGGGTTTAGTAACACTTTAACTGCTCAACCAAAAACTCTTATCCTGTACTGCAAGACAGGTCTGCACTGTGTGCCAGGCTCTTTAAATGTCAGAACTGGATGGAGAGAAATACAAATCTTTTGGCAGATAAATGGTTTTTATATATATTTTGTCTGTGTATTTAGCTATTTGCCTACAGCTCAGCTGTGACTTTGTAATGTATTTCTTCCCATGGTAAAGAAAGTTAAAGATTCGCTTTACTGTAGTACCACAAGCAGCCAGTCCTTCCCTGTGCTCTAACTCTCCGATGTGCTGCCAGACTGCCCGAAAAATACTTAGTTTCACTAAACCCAGTATTATGAAAATAGTTCATCCGCTCCCCCCACAGTGCCCACAGCTTCTAAATCTTCTTTTTACATTAAAATACTGTCACTATATACCTTTTTTGCATGATCTGTATACCACGGTTACATGATAAACTGCACAGTTTCTTCAGTGCTGAGAGTTCAGGAAGGTGGAGATTTTCACTGCAGCCTGTATACACACCCACATGTGTGATGTCAATATCATGTAACCTGGTTACCTCTAAAAACAAGAAACTGTTCTCTCCAGCATAAAAGACACAACTGAGCATGTGCAGGTTGGCTATTGCCTGTGTGTTAGCTGGCTTTCCCCAGATAGACAGTGCAGGGAGGGGAGGATCTGTGCATACAGGATAAAACAGCCTTTTTACACAATGCAGAGGATTAACCCCTTAAGTTCCACACTGAGTAGAACAAGCATGCTATGCTGCATATACAGACTTATTTTACTGTTGTGGGTTTAGTAACACTTTAATGCTTCTAATTATTGAGGAGGCTCTCACCTTCTTACAATGCAGTATTCAGTGTGTAAGCACCCAGTTATCTGGCCTGAGTTTTGTTGTGCAGGAACAAGGTTTGTAAGGTTTGGCCTGCACAGATGTTGGGGAAGCATGCGGATGGTCGATATTGACTGCTTATGGACCTTTTTTACAAAACCAACAGACTACTATGCCGGTTGTGGTCAGGGTGTGGCTTCACAATGAGGTCTTAGGCTAGTTTGACACCTATGGGTCTCCGTTTTCATGTTTTCTTTGAGCAGATGTGTTGTCATTCATTCTGAAAGGTTGAAAAAATGCACATGAACTTTGGCCAGTGACTATCATTGCACCGCATAAATGAGAACTAGCACCATTTGCAACAATGCAAAACCCCCTGCCTATGCATTAACATGCATTCAAATATGCTTTGAAAAATTCTTGGGGAGAAGTCTTAGGCCCTTTCACACGATCGGACAGTTCAGTTCCGCCTGTCAGTTTTGACGGCGGACCTGAACGGGCGCTCCATGTTAGCCTATGGAGCGACGGATGTCAGTGGAGACATGTCCGCTGACATCCAACCCCGTCCGATCCGCTAAAAGCAGACGGATGGCCCTACGTCCGGATCCGTCACTGGCGGATCCGATCGGGTGAGATCTGATGAATACGGATATGCTGTCCATTTTCATCCGATCTCTCGATAGGCAGCAGCGGCGCCTGACAAGCCCCTCCCCACTCAGTGAGCAGAGAGGGACCTGTCATCCGCCGGCTCAGCGGAGATCAACGGAGAGATCTCCCGCTGAGCCGGCGGACCGAGGCGGACTCTGTGGAAATGGAGTCCGCCTCGTGTGAATGAGGGCTTAGGAACATTTGTACGCAAAATCTCAGATCATTCGAATGTCGTTTGAAAGATTGATTTGTTTTTAACTTTTAATTTTCAAATGAATGGACTTTACTAAACGAAAACCATATGCAATGTTTGTTCGAGAAAACTATTCCAACCAGCTCCTGCAGATTTTCTCATCACTGCAGTCAAACGAACGTAAATTTGATCCCACTCTTCCATTCTTTTCCTAAGGATTTTCATTTGAAAATCTACCCATCTATGACTAGCTTTAGGGCTCCATTCACACTTGTGTGACTAGTTACCTTAGAAATCAAAGTTGCATTACAAGTCGTTCTCCGTGTTTTCCCAATTAAAATCATTCATATATGTGCAACTTAAAGTTGCAGCGACTTCAAAGTAGTTCATGTAATACTTTGGTCCGACTTTCATGCAACTTGAGGGCCATAGACTTCAATGTTAACCCTCAAAAGTTGCATGGAAGTTGTACCTGAATTTTATACAATGCAACAGTTGTCCATTATCGTTGGTCAGAGCCAAAGTCATATCCATGTTGCCCCCATCCAAAGTTGTACTCGAAAGTCTGCGCAATTTTGCAGTCTTACAAGTGTGAATGGAGCCGAATGTACTTTTTTTGTTATTTTTTGGGATAGATACTTTAGGAATCCTTTTAGCAACCTTTGTTGGCTTTGACCTTGTAAGGTAGACATGTAGCAAGAGTTGATGGTTCAAATCTAAGACCCCTTTCACACTGGGGCGGTTTTCAGGCGTTATTGCGCTAAAAATACCGCCTGCAAACCGACCCAAAACAGCCGCTGCTGTTTGTTCAGTGTGAAAGCCCGAGGGCGTTCACACTGAAGTGGTGCGCTGGCAGGAGAAGGAAAAATCTCCTGCAAGCCGCATCTTTGGAGCGGTGTATTCACCGCTCCTAAACCGCTCCTGCCCATTGAAATCAATGGGACAGCGCGGCTATACCGCGGCAATACCGCGGCTATAGCCGCGCTATACGAGTGGTTTTAACCCTTTTTCGGCCGCCAGCGGGGGGTTAAAACCGCACCGCTAGCGGCCGTATACCGCAGTAAAACAGCGCTAAAAATAGCGCTGTTTTACCGCCGACACCCCCTACCGCCCCAGTCTGAAAGCAGCCTTAGGAAAATATTAGAAAATTACAGCATTTATTGGGTGCAATGCACAATTTGAAACATTTGTTAATGATTTTAGATCATTTTGTACCTAAAACTAAGAAATTGGTTCTCGATGGTTACAGTTCTGTTCATTTAGTTCTCTTGCGGTATTTGGGAAGTAAAAACAACTTGGTCATCAAAACTTCTTCTGTTCATGTGCTACGTTTCAAATTCAGACCCCCAGCATTATTTTCTATGAAATCTTTGTAGAGGCTTTATAAGCTGGATTTCCACTTATGACTGCTGTAAGTCTGCAGTCTTTCAGCTATTTCACTGAGTCAGAGAGACAAGTTCTTTCATAGTCAATAAAAGCAATAATCTTGTATTGCACGTACCTGTACATAAAAAATGATGCAAATCCTTCTGTGCTGGAACAAGCACGTAGCCAGTGATCTCAAAATTCCTTATCAGTTTTACTTGTTCCAGATAAGTTACTCTGAAGTTATTGAACACTTTGGATTAGCATGAGTCAGGGAACAAGCATTTACACGTATTTAGCTCAATGGCTTTGTGGTGTCCCCGCACAGCAAAGGTTAAAGACTTGTTAAGTCCAGGGGTAGTGGAATAGGGTGCAGAGGCGTAGCTTGAAGCTTGTGGGCCCAGATGCAAAAGCTGACCTGGGGCCCCCATTACCATCTGCTGCTTTTACAGCGTGCTTGCCCCGTCACTCTGTGTAGGTGAAACTGGACACTCAGAGTGCCCAGGATGGGCCTTGGCGGGCCCCTGCGTTTACTGAATTACCTACACAAGGTGACACAGCGAGCACTTTTCCCCACTGACATGGTGTAATCCGGAGCAGACAACCTCTGAGGAGTGGAGACCTAACTGAATAATATGAAAGTTATCAAAGATCTCCGGGGGTTCAGCATCCTTATTTAATAAATTAACCAGCTAGGCCAAACTTATTATTAGTGAAAACTTAGGCTACTTTCACACTGGGGCTGCTTCGCGTCAGCGGTAAAGCATCACTCGTTTTAGCGGCGCTTTACTGCTGTTTTAGCGACGTTTTCGTCCAAGAAGGGGTTAAAATGCCTGTGTTGTGGCACATCCGAAGCACTTTTCAGGCACTTCGGAAACGCCGCCCATTCATTTCAATAGGCAGGGCCGGTGTAGGAGCGCTGTATACACCGCTCCCATACTGCCCCAAAGATGCTGCTTGCAGGACTTTTTTCACCGCCCCACAAGCGCACCGCCCCAGTGTGAAAGCACATGCAGCCAGCACATCTAAGGTTTGGTACACTGCAATATATTGCTTGTTTTAGATCCCTTAATGGCATCTTACTAAAAATGATTACAGAATGTAATGAAATTAAAAAAGGGGGGACAGTGTGACATTAAAGTGTTACTAAACCCACTATAGTAAAATCAGTCTGTATATGCAGTAAAGCATGCTTGTTATAATTACTGTGGAATTTAAGGGGTTAATACTCCACATTGTGTAAAAAGGCTGTTTGATCCTGTCTTCTCTGATCCCCCTTCTTCCACTGTCCCCTAATAATTTCCTTATAACAGAGTCTATGGAGTCAGGCTGCACATGCTCAGTTTGGTGTGTATTGCCAGAGAGTTTTTTTTTTTTTTTTCGGGAAGATGCATGTGATCAGCACAGGGCCAATCGGCACTGTCCAGACAGAGGATCAGGGGTCCTGCAGCCTCCTAGGACAGTCGGAAAAATCGTCTTACAAGCTTTAACCAGTGCTTGGCTGCATACTTGTAGAAGTCACAAGACTGCTATATACTACTGATGAGAAAAGGTATTTAGCAGTTTATAGTTACTAAAATAATTGCATTTCCATGTTCTGTGCACTGTGTGAGACCAGATATAGTGAATGCAGGGTCATGAATTTAGTAACGCTTTAATTTCAATTTAAAGCAAACCTGTCACCTGTAATGGAGGATGCTCTTTTTCCTATTTTGTTTGTTATTTTCCAGCAAAACAATAAATGTATGGACCTGTGAACTTCAGAGGTAGGTGCAAGGTACCGCATTAATTTTGGTGTGAATGTACCCTTGTGTTGGTGACCGTACAAAAAAAAACTGCAGCAACAGAGTATAATAGCAAACTCACACAACTAATGGTGCTAGCTGTGAATTTAAAGCCTACATTATAAGGTCATAACCCATGCAGGATGCCCTCCTGACCCTGGCATTTAGAGCTCATGAATCTTAATCCAACCTCTAAATCTAAGAAGGTCATTAAACTGAGATTTGCAGGTTTTGCTACTGCAGCAGGCATAAGCTGTGGTTTAATCTCATACAGAAGGTGTGCACACATTTGCTATCCCTCAGTCTAACTAAATTCCCCAAACTGAGCATAAATGGGAAAATAATCTTTGTTCTATCCCAGGGTGTCCTCGTCCAAGTCTAACAAGTTGATGTAGCTTTTTGTATTGCACAGGACATACCACACTTAAAAATCATAGTTTCGGTCTGAGAATGGACTCCTGTTGTGTAAACTGTGGTAGAGACCTGATAGATCTGGTGCACCTCTTTTGGAGATGCTGTTAAATGTTAAACACAGTTTTTACCCTTAAACAGTATAGACCCATCCCCCTGCCCCAGAGCTGCCCGTTTTCTCCTTGATTTTGCAGTTTAGTTAAGTGCAGAAAGCCCCAGGAGCCTGCATGCAAGTAGAAAGATTGGGGCACACACTGATGATGTCCTAGGGCTCAACTGGGTTTATTGAGCAAGCAAGGATAACTGCGCTGCATGCTTCCAACCTCAAGCCATGCCTCCAACATGCTTCACCTGCAACAGGGCTTAATCAGGAGGGATGAACATTCTTTCTACTTGTAAATAGTTTTCACCCTGTCTTTGTAGAGCTTCTGGTATATTCCTCTCGCACACCATATCGACTGCGAGTCAAAAGTGTGCTGCAACAACTCCCGACTGGTCATGGTGGACAACATGGATGAAATGTGGCGCCAGCAAACTGACAAGCTTGTTTCCTAGTGCAAACCTTTATTTTTATGATTGATTACATAGAAAAGCAACGTTTCAGGACCACGCAGGGACCCTTCGTCAGACGGGCTGTTAACAAAAAAAAAAAAAAAAACACAGAAGGTGCTAGCTGTTTCTATTTTATCTTTTTGTTTTTCTTTGCATAGGCTTGTTGGTATGAGGACAGTACGCCACATTTTCCATCATTGCCTGTTGATTGCTGTTTATGGCTTTGTAAGCATTATGTCTCCATTCTTATATATGACATGTAATGGATGTTTGTACTGTCTGTACTAAGTTGTAAAAATGTAAAAACTTTCTAAAAATAACCTGATTAAAAAAAGTTGCTTATAGAAGACCAAACCATTAGAACTTGTGACAGTGCTGAGGAAACCACTCATATATTTTTTTGTTAGAGATTTTTTTGTTAGAGATCTAGTTAAGGAAGGGGATCCGTCTCCCTCCGTCTAGGAAGATCGGATCAGAGGGCAGTCGGATGTAAACAGACAGCTGAGTCTGTTTACACCCGGCTATCCATAGAGCAGAGTGGTCTCTGGCCGTGTCCGCTCTGCCAAAACTGAGCGGACATGGACCTGTCATTTTCCCGCGCTGGTCTGATCAGCAGGGGATCAGTGGACAGATCCCCTGCTGATCAAAACAGAGTCTTCCCTGTGTGAAAGGGGCCTTTCCCTCACATCCACTGCTATAAATGCAACAGGAAAGCAGATAAGGTCTCTCCAAAGTGAAGTAAATCCCATTAGATACTTGTCATTGGAACAAGTGTCCACATTGGAAGATTTATCCTCTATTCTTGCTCTGGGGACAGTTCAAAGTTTTGCATTTTCCTTCACATTCTGTCCCACTAGCAATGGTCACAGGACAAATAGAGGGGGTAATTCTCACTTGTGAGCCTGTCAAACTGAGTATATGATGAAATAATATATAACTAGGTCTTAAGTAGACCTTCACCCTAACTCTCATGCCACCTGGGAGGCGGACGGAAGTTTCACTTTAACTTAATTAAAAACTGCTTGTCAAAACAGTTGGTAGATCCAGAGACAGGGCCAGCTGTAAGTCCCGACTTTTTATGAAAGTTGGCCACTGCCTCCCCACTTCTGAGCCTTCCTGTTGGTCAGTGGGCCTCCCAGTCGTAATTAAGGATGTTGATAGGTGAGCATGGGAAGAGGCCCAATGAAGCCTAAATTCCTCTGCACATTTAGGGAAGTTGTCCTATAGCAGTGATGGTGAAGCTTGGCACCCCAGATGTTTTGGAACTGCATTTCCCATGATGCTCATGCACTCTGCAGTGTAGTTGAGCATCATGGGAAATGTAGTTCCAAAACATCTGGGGTGCCAAGGTTCACCATCACTGTCCTATAGCCTTTCTATATGTACTGCTCAGGGCAGATTTCTTGATGGAACCTGCTTGTGTAGTAAGTGATGGTACAGCTGGCCATAGTCGTCTTTGGAAGCACAGGACAGAGCGTGGTCACCCTATAACTGATAATACCTCTACAAGGGCCTCCAGGGCAGTAACGTTTTTCTTTATATAGTTATGTTAATGAGAGCTGCAGATTTAAAAATTTTGAAAATGAGTTCCAAAATATTTGCATATTAAAGATTAAATTAGATTTTAATGATTGGGTTTACAGTGCATTAAAGCGCATAAATATTTAGGCCGAAGTGACAATGTCTTTGTAAAGTCCTCTCCCCTACCCTAAATGTTAAAGAAGCATTCCAGGTATGATTATTTTTACATAGTTATATTCCAGCTTGGACCAATGCATATACCATATCTGTGGAATCCTCTAAAACAGTGGTCACCTAAACAAAGATTTTTACAATGAATTTGCAGAGAAGGATCAGTCCAATTGTTATGCCCCTACGTTAAAACCACTTCCTATAGAATCTCTTCTGGGACCACTGCCTACTGCTGCAAGCTTAGAAATCACAGACTCTATCAAAGAATGTATAGATACTAGGGAGCAAGAGAAATGTAAGTCTTAGAATTAGTCTCTGATCTCAAAAAAGCTTCCCCCTTAAATTGACCTTAACTAGGGTGAAGGAGGCAATAGCCCCAAGTTGCTTGATGCTCATCTTCATCCAAGAGTAATGCGTGTACTGAACTGTCATGCAATTTTCTATCTTGATATAAAGGTAATCGGCTAAGACAGTGGTCTCCAAACTGTGGCCCAGGGGCCGATTACGGCCCTTTACTTGCCTTTTATCCAGCCCTTGGGGCACTATTCCTCCCTCTGACACCAATGATGGGACACTATTCCCCCCACTGACGCCAGTGATGGGGCACTATTCTCCCGCACTGATGCCATTGATGGGGCACTATTCCCCCCCCCCCACTGACGCCATTGATGGGGCACTATTCCCCCCCCACTGACGCCATTGATGGGGCACTATTCCCCCCCCACTGACGCCATTGATGGGGCACTATTCCCCCCACTGACGCCATTGATGGGGCACTATTCCCCCCACTGACGCCATTGATGGGGCACTATTCCCCCCACTGACGCCATTGATGGGGCACTATTCCCCCCACTGACGCCATTGATGGGGCACTATTCCCCCCACTGACGCCATTGATGGGGCACTATTCCCCCCACTGACGCCATTGATGGGGCACTATTCCCCCCACTGACGCCATTGATGGGGCACTATTCCCCCCACTGACGCCATTGATGGGGCACTATTCCCCCCACTGACGCCATTGATGGGGCACTATTCCCCCCACTGACGCCATTGATGGGGCACTATTCCCCCCACTGACGCCATTGATGGGGCACTATTCCCTCTACTGATGCCAGTGATGGGGCACTATTCCCCCTCACTGATGCCAGTGATGGGGCACTATTCCCCCCCAACTGACGCCAGTGATGGGGCACTATTCCCCCCCAACTGACGCCAGTGATGGGGCACTATTCCCCCCCAACTGACGCCAGTGATGGGGCACTATTCCCCCCCAACTGACGCCAGTGATGGGGCACTATTCCCCCCCCCCCCCACTGACGCCAGTGATGGGGCACTATCCCCCCCCCCCCACTGACGCCAGTGATGGGGCACTATCCCCCCCCCCCCACTGACGCCAGTGATGGGGCACTATCCCCCCCCCCCCACTGACGCCAGTGATGGGGCACTATTCCCCCCCCCCCACTGACGCCAGTGATGGGGCACTATTCCCCCCCCCACTGACGCCAGTGATGGGGCACTATTCCCCCCCACTGACGCCAGTGATGGGGCACTATTCCCCCCCACTGACGCCAGTGATGGGGCACTATTCCCCCCCACTGACGCCAGTGATGGGGCACTATTTCTCCCACTTCATCAACACCCTGTCTTTGCACTATGTCCAATCAGAGAATGTGTGCATGCATTGAAAAATGTGAAGCAATCTCTAAATAGCACCTGTGTCGAGCCCTGTTGAGCTGGCTTGTAGGACATTTTTTTCTCAATCAGTGGCTGCGGCGAATGGGCTGCAGACCCCGATCACTGTATTCTGACAGTGGAAAGTCCCTGCTGTCAGAATACAATGTAACAGCAGGGTGGATGGAGGATACATATTATTATTATTATTATTATTATTATTTGTATTATTTATTTATTTTTTTTTTCTGGACAAAAAAAAAAAAATTATCCACATGTGAACGCTGATCTAACTTGAAGGTGCCATTCACCATGGTTTGCTTGGTTTTGCTTTTATTATGTTTTTTCCCCTCATATCCAAATTTATAGTCTTGGTTGGCTCAGCAAATATGGTTAAATACATTTAAAATACTCTGACTACGGTATTTTTAAAAGGCCCTACCACCCCATTTCTGCTACTCAACCCTCCTTTCATAAAGAGCCTGTGTTGTGCCATTTAGCGGAAGATTAATTATTCTAGATACGGTTGGTTGAAATGAAGGTCGATACTTGACTTGCAAATGGTTGGTGTCACCAGCAAACCAAGAGTCGTTGTTAATGTGATTCTTGATAACTTGGCGTTCATTCTGGATCTGTGATTGCTCCCTCAATAAAAGTGTTCCATTGATGGAACGCAGAATATAGCCGCTTGAACCGCTTGTCAGCTCATTCACCTTCTTAACAGAGCAGCTTCTGTGCAGCCATCAGGCTTCAACCAGCAGTTATTGCTCTCTGCAAGATCTCTCTGGCGCTGCCTTAGCAGTTACGGTTTGCGGTGCATGAGACATGAAGGTGCATAATAAAAGGCCTATGTGGATTCTGCAGGAAAGGGGGAGGGGGGGTGGGCAGGTGTCACAGCTCGCAGCAGGAGCCACACTGGACCTTTTGTTCATTTCGACGGTGGAGAAAATCAGAGGCTGAATGAAATTAGAAAATGTGTTGTTGATCTTGTGCATGGCTCTTTCTAAATATTTAGCCGAGGGTCACATTTATTTCCTCCGTGTAACAGCAGAATGTACTCTGGAGAACAGGAACATTGTTCTTTGTCCATTATACACCGCTCCCCACCCTTCTGTGGCTTTCCTGTTGACGAAGAGTTTGGGTGCGCGCTAGGCTGCCTAGATGCTTTCTAAGAGTCCAGATGTGAGTGGCTGTGATCTAGAGATGGTCATCATTCATTGAAGACCATCACTAGATCACTGTGTAATGTAGGAGGAACTCTATCTTACATGTTTTTTAACAATGCAGAAGTATTAGATCTACATTGGAGCAATATGTAGCCATCCTGTTGTTGACGAGTTGCTGCCTGCGACAGGATCGCTAGTTTGAGATGGCCCTAACCCTTCCAACTCCTCCATTGGAAATAATCCTTCCCTTGGATGAAGTATTGTACCTGGTCGCCTGCACTGGAGGGAAATTACTTTCAGATACATTCTACACTAACTCACAATTTGTTCTCGGTCAAAATACACTATAAATCCCCTTTAAGTCATTCTTTGCTGGTTTTAAAGGATGTATTTTTTAGTCTTACAATACAGCAGAGCCCACTCTAGGGCCAAGTACAAAATATATCCGGTGTTACCAGGCACCCAGTTAAAGCTGAACTGTGGGAATATGAGAAAAATCTTCTACTTTTTTTTTTTTGGCCTAGAGTACCAGTAAAAAGCACATTTTCTTATCCTATTCTTTGCTCCTGCAGGCTCCTTTTTTTTCATGTGACTGGTCCCCTGCAGCCTTTGCTCTTCGGCACTCTGGCCAGCGGGCGCAGCTGTGACATAATCACATACAACGCAGAGCCATCAGTTCTGCATTGTAAGTGAAGAAGCTATGGGTCCGTCCACAAGTCAGAGGGTCGGAGAAAAGAGGTGAGGGCTGACTGCCATGGAAATGAGGAAAAAGATAAGTAAAAGTGCATTTTTAGGGGTTCTGCAAAATATTGTGAAAGATCTGGAGATGTGTATTCTTTGGTCGGTCTAAAGAAGATCTTTTATTCAATCAAATTTACTTGGAAATTTCCCTTAAAGGGACAAGCGCACATGATCTGTTGTTTATAGGTCAAGGTATAAGGTGAGCAGTTAAGGGTGGGGGTAGCTGGCACAGTGTGTGAAGCACAGAAGAATTCTGTAGCAAGAAATCTTTGGAAATTATAAAGAAGGGCACATTGCACAGGATTTTTTAAATTTAGATTTTTATATACGTTTTTATATATTTTTTTTTTATGAATTTCCTTATTTCACACGTAGAATATTATGTGCATTTCATGTGTGATTATATACTTATGCTGGAGGTGCAGCGCTGAATTATTATGATAAAGGTAAGTGAAAGTATATTTTTAGTAGTTCCCTACGCAAAAATCCGTTTTTAAACCTTTCAGGGAGTCTCCCGCTAAGTTTTTTTTTTTTTATATATATTTTAGTTCAGTTTTAAATTAATATATATTTTTTAAAAAATGTCTATATTCATTTGGCCTGAATATTAGTTTATTCTGGTCATTGAAATGCATTAATGCGCATTCAGTGTTTTTTCTGTTCTTCAGCTCTTGAATACGCCATTGAGTTTTTTTTCGGTCTGTAAGTGCTCCTCCTCTGATACGCCTGTAAATGCTTGTTTATGCACTGTGTGTGACACATAGGCTAACATAGAGGTGCTTTTACAGGTTTAAAGGAAAAAAATGCCAAACACTTGTAAAAGCGGTGTTTTTAAGCTCTGTGTGCATGTGGCCCTAGGACAGTGTCCTTCAGACTTTGAGGGGCCCGACTGTGGCCAGTGGGAGTAGAAAATGCCCTGGCGTCGATGGGAGTAAAGAATGCCCCATCATTGGTGTCATTGGAAGGAATAGTGCACAATTGTTGGTATTGGGGCAAGGAATAGTGCACCATCATTGGTATTCGTGGGGGGGGAATAGTGCACCATCATTGGCGTCATTGGGAGGAATAGTGCCCTGTTGTTGGTATCAGGGCAAGGACTAGTGCCCCGTTAGTGGGAGGAATAGTGTCCTATTGTTGGTATCAGTGATATGAATTATGCCCCATTGTTGGTGTAGAAGAATTAGTGCCTTGTATCAGTGGGAGGAATAGTGTCCCAAGGGCCTGATAAAGGCAAGCAAAGGACAACACCTGGCCCCTGGGTTGCAGTTTGGAGACCACTGCCCTAGGATGTTGGCCTGCACTTCTAAACTCTCTTGAATATAAATAAAAAGTGATTCAGCCCTGCACTATATCCACCATATGTTTGTGAATAAAATAATAAATAAAATCACCAAAATCAACTAAATTGTTTTATTTTTAAAAGTCCACATGTATATGTGTTGGATAATAGTCTCTAATTATCCCCTTTTTCATTTCTTCGGTAAACTGGAAAACCTCTTGTGCTGCACACCCCGCCACCACCACCTCCGTTTCTGACCCATATACAGCCGGACATACACGCATGTCCCCGTAGGTGGTGTATTAAATGTACCAGAGTGGTTAGAAACTCCACTTGATGTAATCCAGTTAAATACACACTCCAGGAAATCTAGAAACAATGCCCAGAAAGGAATGCATAAATAAAATCCTAGTGCTTTCCGCAAAATATCAACATTTTTTAAATAAAGTTAAAAATGCACTTCCACTGTGCACTACAGATATATACCGTATATACTCGAGTATAAGTCGTTCCGAGTATAAGTCGAGGCCCTAATTTACCACAAAAAAATGGGAAAAACTTAGTGACCCGAGTATAAGACGAGGGTGAGAAATGCACAGCTACTGTAAGTGGAAAAGAGGGTCAACAATGCCAATTTGCAGCCTCACTGTGCCCATTTGCATGCCTCACTGTGCCCATTTGCAGCCATAGGTCCCCCGAACTTCAAACTCGGTAGTTAAGGGTTCCTAGATGTCCCCTAGCTGCAGCCAAAATTTGGGGTCCCTGAACCCAAATGGTCCAGAAATGACATTGCTGCAGATGGACACAGTTGACCGATTTTGGGGCCCCGTATCTTGGGGCCACTTAGTGCTAGGAACCCTAAATTTGGTGTGCAAACTCAAAATATCCAAAGCTGGGGTTTCTAGCACCAAGTGTCCCCGAGATACAGGGCCCCAAATATCGGTTCAGAAAATGTCAAGCACTTTTCTGCAGCAGAGAATGACATTTTCTGAACCGAATTTGGGGCCCCGTATCCCAAAGTCGGTTCGGAAAATGAAATTTTTTGCTGCAGAAAAGTGCTTGACCCGAGTATAAGTCGAGGGGGGCACTTTCAGCACAAAAAAATGTGCTGAAAAACTCGACTTATACTCGAGTATATACGGTAATATAAACTTTGCTTCAGGCCACCACTGGGGGCAACATACGTGAAAGCTGCAGCTTGTGGAGCAATTGTAGTGTATTGTATGTCCTTTTTACACTGTCCCCTTAAATGCTGGATTCGCTTAATCTATTCCTCAGCGTTCTCTTCTGCCCCACTCTCTAGAGATGACGTCCTGCGTCACTTCTATTCTGATGCGCGGCTGCACAGACGCAGTTGCTTGTCCTAATGTGACAGGTGTGTGGGTAAGCAGCCCCAAATGCACACTGTCTGCATTTGGGTCCACGCACCCGTACGCCTGTCACGCTAGAATGAGCGTCTGTGTCTGTGCAGCTGTGCTTCCTAATAGACTTCCGTGGACTGCCTGCAAACAGCAACTGGAAGTTAGAGACCCTTAAAAAAAAAAAAAAAAATGTACAGGCATCATCACCCCTGTGAAGGAGGCCTAATACTTAGTGATATTAAAGGTAGATTTTTTTTAAAATAACGTGTAGCACCCTCTTAGGTAGGTGCTAGAAGAGAGTATAGTTTTTGGTCTTTCTGCTTACCAGGAAGATGGTCAGGTAAAACTTGGTGTGCTCTCTGCCTACCAGGGAGCAGGATCTATTGGTTAGGTCTGCTCATTGTGCCCAGGTGCAGCTCAGCTTGTCAGACTGTCCCACACTGGTCCAATGGGGACATGTTTTGAACGGTGGGAGGGGACCTGGCAAGTGAGTGCACAGGCTTTGTTACAGTCCTGGCAATTGTCAGAGAAAAAGTGCCACATTGCATGCTGGGATACTGTATTAAAGGCCCAGGCACAAGTGCTCATGAGTTGAGTCTGTTGGAGACTTAAGCCTGGTACACACGATGACATTTTTTTTTTTTTTTTTGCATACTAGTCTCCATATTGAAAACTAATAGGTTACTAAAGTACGACAGAATAAAGATTTGGAAGATTTAATGTATTTGTATTGTATTTTTGGACAAAAGCTGTACTGATAAAACAAAAATGGTACGATCTGGTATCGTACAGGAAAAATGTTCTTGTTTGTCTTTTCTGAAAATTTCGGACGAAAGCTGTGTACTAACGTTTAGATTATTGTACGATCGCTTCGAAAGTGATATCTTTGTACAATATTCTGATTGTGTGTACCCGGCTTTAAGCACAAGCTCACTTTTGATATTTGTGTACAATCCCCAGTATTTATTGCAGATTTCCTATTCGCTCACTATCCTTGGATTTAAATCCGGAGCACTTTTTAATGTATATTTGAATTGCAGCTAGCAAGATATTTAAAAAAGAAAACTTCCAGGTCTGTCTTAGGCGCAGCTTGTCCCTAACCCACAAATCTCATTAGTTTGGGTCCAGTGATCTGTACAGCTTTGACTGTAGTCAGCAGATCTGTGGCATCTAGAGTGTCGAGGAACCTGCCGAGCACAGCAAATGACTCTGCGCCTTGTTTGACTGTTTTATGGTCTAAAAATATGACTGCTCTATACTGCATAGTCGAATCTAGAACTGGCTGTGCTAGAGCTACCGTCACCTCTTGCCAATCGAATCGCCAACCATAGAAAAGTTTGCCAGCTCTTTTCTGTCTTCTGGAAGAACGCCTTTTTAATTAAAGGGAAACTCAAGTATTTTAAAAGTTAACTCCACCCATATTTGGGGCGCAACCTTGCCTTATACACCTTGACTCTGGCAAACCCTCCTTCATTTGTGTCTCACACACTCCCCCTGCCAGGCACTGCAGATCACAGTGGAGAGGGTTTCAGCAACAGAGGCAGTGCTGCCAATCCAGAAAGCAGGTGGCAGGCCAAGGTGTGGCCAGGTGCTGATTGTCAAACTACAGTGACAATGGCAACATTATTTTATTATGCCATTGTAGTGAAAGCAGGCAAAGACTATAAGGGAGTGGTAACTCTGCTCTGAATTCAGGAGCAGTGCAGCATTGTTGCCACCCCATCACAGGAAGCTGCATTAGGTGGACTTCTCTTAGATGTTAGGACTAAGAGGAAACTGTGCAGATGTGCTGCAGCACATATATTTTTTTAATTTGAAGGCCATATTTCTAATTAACCCCACAACACCCCAACTCTATACGCTTATTTTTTCTGCTGGTGAATGCAGTGGTGGGGAAGTTAAGAAAATGTAAGTGTGTAATGCGGGGGGTGTAAACCTGTTGCTTTGCCTTAAGCAGATCACATTTATAGTAAATTCTGATCACAGGGCCCTCCTGTACCTTTTGTATTGAACTGTATTGTAATTGTGTTGTCCCCCTTATACATTGTAAAGCGCTGCGTAAACTGTTGGCGCTATATAAATCTCGTATAATAATAATATATAAATCTCGTATAATTCTGTATATTTAACATGTTTTTTTCAGTTTCCCAGTTTATACATGTTGTAAGTGTTCTTTCTGGGCAGAGGTTGGTGGATAGAGCATTGAAACCAAGTTGAATCTTCATTAATGACAGATGCTTATTCAAGTATAGAGTAACATTCAGGGCAATGATATGGTCTTCACTAAGCACTCGTTTTGCTGAGCCAGTCAACCCTGGGTGGTACAGAGTGCTCAGGAGATCAGTGCTGGTGTGCGAGGTCTCGTATGCTCACTTCTAAGATGAAAATACCTTGAGGAACAGTCTTCATGCTACTTCTTTGGAACCAAAATATTGTTTATTAAGGTTTTGTTCACATGTGCGGCTAGAGGAAGGGGGGGTGGATAAAAACAGGTGCTTGAGCCATGGATTTACCTCCCCTCTCAACTGCCCTCCCGAACCCTGTTATGCGGCCGATCCGGACTGTACAGTGATGTTGTAATTCATGGCCACATCAAAAAATGAAACCACATGACGCATGTTGCATTTGGTGGACTTTACTGCTGACGATTGCAAACAATGCAAGTCTACGGGGCTGCACCGTGAAATGAATGCTTGTGATGGTGCAGTAGTTAAACCAATGTAAAGCTTTCCAGCATGGATGCAGTGCACCCATATGCACATAATTAACTGTAAATGAATTGCTGCCTCACTGGATAGGTAGTATAGTCACCCTTTGTTAGTAGACGATCCTGGTATCAGAGAGGATATGTTCCGAGCCCTGTGTTAAATACAGTGGAAAATATAATTGTTTTCTTTAGCGTCTTTGTCAGATAAGCATCACCTCCGTGTTGGGTTCCTACTCAGAAGAGATGTTTAGTAACCTTCATACCTACGTACTGTATATGGCGGCATTAATACAAGGCTCCATTCAATAATACTGGGCTCTGCTCCAGAGAGGGCTGAACTGTGAAGGGATGTCTTTGCTTGGTTGTTACTAATGTTTTCTGAGTTTAGCATTACAGAAAATGTCATTTTTAAAGGATAATATCGAAGTTAGTTTAAAGGTGCAACGCTTTGATTAAAGAGAACCTGTCAAAATAGCAAAGATCCTGAAACTGGGCGCTTGTTTTCACATTTTCAAACTCCAGGATTGTTCTTCTCCCCTGCTTCTTGTTGGTGTGCTTTGTTGCTCCTTCTTATAATGCAAGTCTGAGTAAAGTTATAGTACGTCTTTTCAGAACAATGAAAGGGGGAACTAACACTGTCCCCACCCCATGGGTTCCCGTTGTACTTACCTCCATGAGCGATGAGCTGTTGGTGTCTATGCCGCCGGTATAGCAGTCTGAGACTCTAAAATCCACGCTCTTCTCCACATTTCTGCAGTGTTGCTGGGATGGATCAGAGCAAGAAACCCTACAGAAAGAAAGAGGAGAAAAGTGGATGATGCAAATCTGAAAAGGGTCACATACCACTAGTATCATCCACAAGGAACTTTATTGGGTGCTGCTCATGGTTCTGTTGGAGCAGTCTTCACACTGAGGTGTAGAGCTGCACGATTCTGGCCAAAATTAAAATCGCTATTTTTTTGCTTAGAATAAAAAGATCATGATTCTCTCGCGATTCTCGCAACGTAATTTTTTTTTCTAGAAGAAAGAGAGATTGATAGAGAGAGATTGGTAGAGAGAGATTGGTAGAGAGAGATTGGTAGAGAGAGAGATTGGTAGAGAGAGAGATTGGTAGAGAGAGAGATTGGTAGAGAGAGAGATTGGTAGAGAGAGAGATTGGTAGAGAGAGAGATTGGTAGAGAGAGAGATTGGTAGAGAGAGAGATTGGTAGAGAGAGAGATTGGTAGAGAGAGAGATTGGTAGAGCGAGAGATTGGTAGAGCGAGAGATTGGTTGAGAGAGAGCGATTGAGAGAGAGAGCGCGATTGAGAGAGAGAGCGCGATTGAGAGAGAGAGCGCGATTGAGAGAGAGAGCGCGATTGAGAGAGAGAGCGCGATTGAGAGAGAGAGCGCGATTGAGAGAGAGAGCGCGATTGAGAGAGAGAGCGCGATTGAGAGAGAGAGCGCGATTGAGAGAGAGAGCGCGATTGAGAGAGAGAGCGATTGATAGAGCGAGTGATTGGTTCATTGAGAGATTGATTGAATCTCTCTCTCTCTCTCTCTCAAACACACACTCTCAATCAATCACTCTCAATTTGGTATGCGCTTTTCAGCTCACATTATTTAAATTGCTTGAGAATTAATTGGTGAGAATTGCACAACACCGGAGTTGCGATAACGGCGATAACGATTCTCCGCGATTAATCGTGCAGGTCTACTTAGGCTCTTAACAGGCGTTTTAGTGCTAAAAATATCAACTGCAAAGTGCCCCTCCTGTCACTCCAGTGTGGAAGCCTAAGTGCTTTTACACAAGCGGTGCGCTTGCGGGGCGTTAAAGTCCTGCATGCAGCATCTTTTGGGTGCTTTAGAAGCGGTCTATACACCACTCCTAAAGCGCCCCTTTCCATTGAAATCAATGGGCAGCGCCCGCTACACGGGCACTATTAACCCCTTCATCGGCCGCTAGCGGGGGTTAAAAGCGATGGAAAGGGAGACAAGGTGCGCCAATCTAAGTGCAGTATCAAGAACAACTTTAATAGAAATATGTAAAGGTGGCCAAATGGCTATTGTTCGCAATTACTCAATGAGAGTTAGGCATGTAAACGCATGTAATTTGTCCATAGGAAATCCGCAGCTGTTCACAGTGGGGGCGTCCCAGCGATGTTGAGAAACGGCTGTCCAGATAGTTATGGTAGAGCGGTCTGTGGTCTTTGGCTGGTGGGAGCGCTGCCGTTGGGGGTACAGGGAGACCCGAGTGTCAGCAAAGACTGCGCGCCGTCCATTTCAAACACCGGAAAAATGGAAGTGGACCGGCGTAGAATGCACAACTCACTGGGGGCTGAGATGCAGAAATGATGCCTGGACGCGTCAGATGATGCGTTTCAATGCATCCGCATTTTAAAAGCACCCCACTAGCGCCCGAAAAGAGCCCCTAAAACAAAGGTAAAGCGCCGCTAAAAATAGTGGCGCTTTACCGCTGACGCCCGCACCGCCTCAGTGCGAAAGTGCCCAAAGTGGGAGTAAACTCCCATGCATGACTTTTCCCTATAGCTAAGCCTGTAGTAGGTACAGTAAATATCTCCTAAATGTGCACCGTTTAGGAGATATTTACGTTTGTTGCAGCCGGTGACGTCACCGGCGCATGCACTCAGAAGGACCGGCATACCGTGCCGTTCTGTCAAAAGTCCTGTGCTGTGAACGGCGGCTCCCACGTGGGTGTGATGTCACTGCGGCTCCAGCCATTCTCACAGCCGGAGTCTACAAACCTGGAAGGCTTGAGAGCTTCGTTCTAAGGTAAAATTCACATAATATGCTAGTGCGAGGCATACTAGTATAATATGGCTTTACCTTGCAGGAAAAAATAAAACCAGTGGTTTACTACCGCTGTAAGTTTTTTTTATTTCTATTGTTTAATTTTTTCCCCCTACACATGAATTGTCACTGTTTGGCAGACCTGTGGCCCATCACCTAGGAAAATAAGTTCAATACCTTCTTATGGCTAAATTTACACTTGCAGTCGGACCATGGTAAGAACAGGATGTTGGGCCAAATTTGTACCCCCCCCCCAAAGAAAAAAAACCCACCATTAGGCTAAAAAGGCATATGGGTTTGTGTACTTGCCTCAGTGCTTTTCATTATGGTGCTGTAAGAATAATACCCCCTGCTGTGTGCAGCTGGCCATTCAACTGGATGAGGCCGTGCTGCGGCTGCCCTTCAGTTGCACAAAGTGGTGGGTGCTTTAAGGGGTTAAAACAGGCAGTGAGGAGATGACATATTGCACCTGTGTATCGCCCTCCGAAAAGCGGTGCACTGTTTTAAAGTGGTTATAAACCCTCCCATATACCAGTGAAGTGATTGGCCTCAGGGGATACACAGAGAAAAATCAAATCCTCCTACATAAGTTGTACCTGTTTATCTGCACAATCTTTACAGCTGTCTGTACAGTTGTCTGAGCTTCCAGAAATCAGGGAGCAGGGAGCTGAAATGACACACTGCAAAACTCAGTGAGGAGCTCTCTGAGAGCTGATTGGAGGGATAGGACACCACCCCTCCCCCCTCCACACAGGAACAGAGCTGAGGCTGTCAATCACAGGCTGTGTGCTGGAGTACCCTCTTTTTGTCACCTTTTTTCTTTTAGTGTCAGAAAAACTTGTCAGAAGTGACTCATGCCGATAGCTGAGGAATGAAGCAGCAGGCAGAAATTATACTTTGTGTTCTTAATTGAGACAAGAACACACTATAGAGGGATATGCTTTGTTCATATTTCATGTCTGAGGTTTACAACCACTTTAAGGTTTGCATCTGATTGGTTGTCAAAAAAAAAAAAAAAAATCCGCTTTGGGAGGACTTTCTCTAATGTTTTTGTGTGGGTGACCGTAAACAAGTTTGAATCTCTCTTTCCATCTGAAGCAGCTTTGTCTTGCTAACCACATCACAGGTTTGTTTTATAGAGGGTTCATTTGAAGCTAGCTTGCAGACGTCAGGCCCCGTGTTATTGTCCTTTTGCAGTTTGTTCATGTTGTTGTATCTTGGATTGCTGGTCACGGAATAAAGAGGATGCTAACGCCCTTATTGACTTCCTCACCAGCTGCCTGGATAGCATTAGTCCATATACTAATTCCAGGACTTTGTGTTTCCAGCACTGTCTGCAGAGGTGTATATAGAACCCTTTTAAGGCTTCTTCTGCTGTCTGTAATTTCAGCGCAGTCCGCCGTGTCTGTCTCTGGCCTCCTGTCTGCATGAACGGATTACATCTAGTGTAGCCAGCTACTTATCTTCACCGAAGCATCATAATCCTAATTCTCTTCATGAAGCTTTTAAGGACAAAGATAATTGTTTAACCTGTTCATGGACCGTTGTTTGCACTCAGATATTAAAGTAGAGAGAAAGATTATTTATGGGAATTGAGTGTATGGAACTGCCAACCAGTGTTAGTTTTGGCAGCAAATTTCGATTTAGTGTTAGTCTTAGTGTTAGGACTAAAATGGCATTTTAGTTTTCGTCCCCTTTTTAGTCTTCTGCAATTGTTTTAGTTTTAGTCGTATTTAGTTGACTAAATCTCCAGTACATTTTAGTCGACTAAAATGTCCTACCTTTTAGTCGACTAAAATCTGCAGTACATTTAATTGATTAAAACAAATTTTAGTCGCCTAAAAACGAATGGGTGTAATTTAAAGTGGTGTTCCACCCAAAGAAAAAAAAAAAATCATGAATGTGCCTAAAAAAAATAATAAAAAAAAAAAATTTGGAAATTTTTTTTATTTACTCACCTCTAAATGGCTGTTGCTAGGGTCCCTCGTAGTCTGCCTCCTTCAGTGCCTGGGCTCTCGACATCACTTCCCCTCGGCGCAGGAAGGGCTCAGCTCTGCCCCCTCCCTCTTCTCAATCACCTGGGACACGTCACAGGTCCCAAATGATTGCGCGGCCAGTTGCGGCACCGCTCACGCATGCGCAGTGGGTGCCCAGCTGTGAAGCCAAAGCCACAGTTACAATGCCAGCGCCGCCGGAGGGGGGGGACTAGCGGGGCTTCGATCCCCCAGCATCGCTGGTCCCTGGGACAGGTAAGTGTCCGATTATTAAAAGTCAGCAGCTGCAGTATTTGTAGCTGCTGATGTTTAATTTTTTTTTTTATAATGGGAACACCAATTTAAATTGTAATGCATTAGTTAACATTTCTCTACAATTTCCAAACTCATTATATACTGCTGGAGTGAAAAATCTCATGTGTTATTATTTAAGGTATTGAGGTATGAACATGCACTAAAGGCCAGTGTTAATTTTGAAGTCAAATTTCAATTTAGTTTTTTTAGTCTTAGTCTTTTGACTAAAATGCCATTTTAGTTTTAGTTGTATTTTAGTCATCTCAATTGTTTTAGTTGTATTTTAGTCGACTAAAATAGTATTCATTTAGTCGACGAAATTAACACTGCTGCCAACATCCTTAAAACATAGAAAGAAGAGACATGCAGGGGTCGCCCCCTTGGACTTTTAAGGCAGAAATGGGAGTAGTAAAGTAGGTAAAAGACAGCACAGTGCCACTTTTATTGAGTACACAATATATAATACATTTTATAAACATGAACAGTAACATTAAAATATACAGGGTATACCAATGAACCAGGTAATACATAAATGTATATATCAAACCCAAGGCTAATAATCCAGGCACTGCCAGAGTCAAACTGATTTGTAGCGTACATCCCAACATGTTTCGGAAATTTATTGGTATATGTTTTTTCCTTCATCAGGGGAGTTTTACATTTAGGTGACTTTATCTTTATCTGCAACATTGATATAGTTACATAGTATCTGTACTATAATGCATAAAAAGCAAATAGTTTTACATAATGAACTGTATGGTATTTAGACTTAAAGGCACTGTACATACAGGGTTCATTGAAGGACATGGGGGAATAATAACAACAATTGTAAAGATTCCAGGTTGGCTGAGAGAGTCCGCATGGACAGCATGGGTGGATAGGTATGCAACCCCGGGCCGGCCAATGATTCACATCCACAAGAGACGCCCCCCGATGGCCACATCAGCAAAGAAGTAATACTGTCTAAAGGGCCATAGAAAAACAAAAGAGAATCAATCAATGTTTTAAAATTGATACACTGGCACAGTAAGTGTGCCCATGGCAGCGAAGCGGAGGCATATATTGCCCAGAATTGCATCTATTGGATAGTATAATACTTTTCAGTATGCTGGTGGAAGTGCAGACATCAGAGCGGCTGAACTCAAACCGAGACATGCCAGCTGTGAGTGAGCGCTGTTTAATAGTCACCTGATGGGGGAGCCAATCCTCACAGGGGGTGGTGCTGGTTGTCCGGCCTCATTGGCTGTCTAGGGAACAGCTGAGGCCCGACTCAGAGTGCCTCCCTGATGTGGAGGCGCGCGGCGTAGCCCCACCTTTTGGGGAGCGTGATGACGTCACGCGCTGGCGTGTCACTGGTGAAAAGGAAGTCTCCGTCTGTGTCGACACAGATGGGAGACTTCCTTTTCGCTGGTGACACACCGGCGACTTCACCTCCACCATACCAAAGAGGTTAAAATTATGACAACGTTGTCGAGGGACACAGGTAGTTACCACGGACACTCATCCATCCACATGCATACTTCTAAATGTAAGTAATTATTTTGCATCAGATGAAAACCCAATTCAGGAAGCAATCACAGGTCCTCCTATAGCAGTTGTGGTCTTAATAAGATCAATGTTACATTCCATGGGTAAATCAATGTAACCCTAATGTATGACCATATGGGTATGCAATATGGGACGATCCTGGTAGTCTCAGAGTGCCTGTAAGAATTCAACAAGTTCGTAGATCACACCGTTCTGTGCATGTCCGTATAGATGACTTTATATATGAGGCAATTAGCTGATATTGGCGAGGGTCACATCTGGGCCCCGGGCCACAGTTTGGAGACCACTGGTATAGGGCATAGCTCCCAAATGTCCATCATTTGGAGGGACTGTCCCTCTGCCCCGTGTGCAGCTTCCGCTGTCCCTCTTTTTGTTCTGATGTGTACATCGCTATACAAAATGTTAGAGGTGCACCAAATGGAAATTTTGATGCCAAAACCGAAAAGTCAGGATGCACTTGGCTGAAACTGAAAATGACAGTTTCTAAAAAAAAAAAAAAAAAAAAAAATGTGGACTCTCCTCATTTTGGCTGTAAAAATGCAAAATGCCAAAAAAAAAAAAAACGTGGCTAAACATGGCTTATCTCTGTAACAAGCTTTTAGCCGCGTTTGCCCTTTTTAGACTTTTTTTAAACTTTTATTGTAAAAACGCTTAAACGGAAAAACGTGCATAAATGCTATCCAAAAACCATGACTAAAAGTGCTTGTTTTTATTTAACACTGCTTTTTCCTGACCGCAGCGCTGGCTTTTTTTAAATGTCCTCTGTGTGCGCACTAACGACGCAGGGTCAATTTTCACCCTGTGTACACACTATAGCAGGGATATGCAATAAGTGGACCTCCAGCTGTTGCAAAACTACAAGTCCCATCATGCCTCTGCCTCTGGGTGTCATGCTTGTGGCTGTCAGAGTCTTGCTCTGCCTCATGGGACTTGTAGTTCTTCAACAGCTGGAGGTCCGCTAATTGCATATCCCTGCACTATATCTTTGGACTTCTAGTTTATGCAAAACTTTCTTTTTCTTTTTTTGCCAGCTGAATGTAAGGGTGGTAAGGTTGTGGAAGGCAAGTTCACTATATTGCCAAAGGTTTTGGGAAGCCTGCCTTTACACGCACATGAACTTTAATGGCGTCTTAGTGCATAGGTTTCAATATTGAGTTGGCCAACCCTTTGCCGCTATAACAGCTTCAACTCTTCTGGGAAGGCTGTCCACAAGGTTTAGGAGTGTCTATGGGAATGTTTGAGCATTCTTCCAGAAGCGCATTTGTGAGGTCAGGCTCTGATGTTGGACAAGAAGGCCAAGACATTTTGGGCAATTTCATGCTTCCTTCTTTGTGGGAACAGTTTGGGGATGGCCCCTTCCTGTTCCAACAAGACTGCACACCAGTGCACAAAGCAAGGTCCATAAAGACATGGATGAGCGAGTTTGGGGTGGAGAAACGTGACTGGCCTGCAAAGAGTCCTGACCTCAACCTGACAGAACACCTTTGGGATGAATTAGAGCGGAGACTGCGAGACAGGTCTAATTTGTCCCATCAGTGCCTGACCTCACAAATGTGCTTCTGGAAGAATGGTCAAACTTTCCCATAGACACACTCCTAAACCTTGTGGACAGCCTTCCCAGAAGAGTTGAAGCTGTTCTGTTATAGCTGTAAAGGGTGTGCCAACTCATTATTGAACCCTACTGACTAAGACTGGGATGCCATTAACCACTTCCCGCTTGGCCTATAGCAAAATGACAGCTGGGCGGTGGTTCAGTTATCCTGACTGGGGCGTCATATGATGTCCAGCAGGATAACAGCCGCCGCGCGCCCGTGGGGGCGCACATTGCGGCAATTGGTGGTGCGGTGTGTCAGTCTGATGCTTCGAATGCCCACACTGGACCACCAGGGAAGCCCCCAACATGTGGATGGCCAGGTACGTACCCCATGGCCATCCACATATACAAAAATATGCCAATCAGTGCCCACAAATGGGCACTGACTGGCAACATTATGCAGCAGGTCAGACAAGTGATGCCCAGCAATGCCACCCATCAGTACCACCTCTCAGTGCCCATCCATGCCCATCAGTGCCCAGTGCCACCTATAAGTACCTATGAGTGCCGCATACCAGTGCCTATCATCAGTGCCACCTTACCAGTGCCCGTCATTGAAGGAGAAAACGTACTTATTTACAAATATTTTTAACAGAAACGAAGAAAAACTTTATTTTTTCAAAATTTTCTGTCTTTTTTTTTTTATTTGTTGCGCAAAAAATAAAAATTGCAGAGGTGATCAAATACCACCAAAAGAAAGCTTTATTTGTGGGGAAAAAAATGATAAAAAATTTGCTTGGGTACAGTGTAGCATGACTGCGCAATTGTTCAAATTGCAACAGCGCTGAAAGCTGATAATTGGCTTGGGCAGGAAGGCGTATAAGTACCTGGTATTGAAGTGGTTAAAGTTTGAGTGCGTGTAAAGGCAGGCGTCCCAATACTTTTTGCAATAATGTGTATATGCTGCCGGCATAGGCAAGCCTGTTGCTTTCCCTTGAGTGAGCAAATGTATATTTTGGGGGGGGGGTTAAGTTGTTTGTCAATATAAAGACAAATATGACTACCGGCATGGGAATAAAAAATAAAATAAAAATGTACTTTATGTTGAATATTATCGATTCAAGAATTAACTGCAAGCATAAAGTATTTTTTTGCAGGCCTTTAGGATATTTCAGAACTTGGGAAAGTTTATGATCTGCTCAAATCGTTATCTCTCTAGTGATTGTCAAGTGTTTTCATAGAATGGTGGAAATTTTATTTCAATTGCACTTTTCCCTTTAAATCCCACCTGCAGCCTACCAGCTGGGTACCGGGAGGGAGTCTCTATGGATGACCTTTTATTGTCACCATTTGTAGCAAAGTGTGATCTATATCTGATCTTGGGAACATGGAACATTCCCCACCGCTTCCACGCTGATATGACTGGAAATGATATAGTGAGGTAATTAGTGGAAGGGAAGTGATCAGGGCTGATATTATTACAGGCTCTCTGGATGACCTTCCTTAAAGGAAAAACACAGAAGAATGGTGGAGAGGGTTGTGGAGGTGGGAATCTAGTGGACGATGACCTATTATTTTGTGAGGACGGGAACATAAATAAGAACAAAATCTTTCAATTAAAAACACGTGAGTTAGAAAAACATATCCGCCTAAGTTGATTATTAAAGAAAACCTGTCATGGGAGAAGCATGGAGGCGGCCATTGCTAAACTCATCTTCTAAAAATAGCTGCAAAATCGTCATGCTGCCCGTTTTTTTTTTTTTTTCTTACTTCGAGTGAAGTGTGCATCTACATTCAAGGTCTACTTATTCTTTAGATCCCAACACCCCCATGTAAAAACACACCATAAAGCTTTACAAAAAACACACAGGAATAAAATTTAAATAATATATACTTACACTCTTGGCTTTTTATCTGTGGCATCTAGACAAGGGCAATGTCACGAGTCTTCCGGAAAAGTGAGCATTCCAAATCTTGCTTAAAGCACATCCATCCCAGTATGGTTAGTTTTCTTTGCATTCTACTTGGGAACACAGCCTATCTGTACACTGGTGGTTATACTTCTGCTGACATGCCCCCTGCACAGCTCTTCACTGGGAAGATCAGTGTCCTGTTGTTTATCTGCCTTCTGCTGACACACCCCCTTGCAGTCTCCAGCCTCACCTTTCTAAGCACTTTATGCATCTGAGAATAGAAGTCATGTGATCAATTGTAAAAAAGGGGAAAAAAAAGTTACTGTGTATATACTTGAGTATAAGCCGAGTTTTTCAGCACATTTTTAAGGCTAAGCCCCCCCCCCCCCCCACCTCGGCTTATATTCAAGTGAGGGTGCCCATCTGCAGCTGTACCTGTAATTACTAAAACAGCGGGTGTCTCCCGCTGTGTCATGCAGTCTGTTCGGCGGCTGTCCATTGTAACAAAGCCACGCCTCCTCCTCGTCCGTGATAGACGGAACACTGATACAGTTTCCCAGCAATTGTATCAGTGTTCTGTCTATCATGGACGAGGAGGAGGCGGAGCTTTGTTACAATGGACCGCCTCCAAACAGACTGCATGACACAGCGGGAGACACCCGCTGTTTTAGTTATCACAGGTACAGCTGCAGATGGGCATGACACAGTGGGAGACGCCCACTGTTTTAGTTATCACAGGTACAGCTGCAGATGGGCACAGTGAGGCTGCAAATGGGCACAGTGAGGCTGCAAATGGGCACAGTGAGGCTGCAAATGGGCACAGTGAGGCTACAAAATGGGCACAGTGTGGCTGCGGATGGGCACAGTGTGGCTGCGGATGGGCACAGTGTGGCTGCCGATGGGCACTGATGATACAGGTGGGTACAGTGTGGCTGCAAATGGGTACAGTGAGGCTGCAGATGGGCATTGTTTACCCAGTAGCTGCTGCATTTTCCACCCTAGGCTTATACTTGAGTCAATACGTTTTCCCAGTTTGTTGTGATAAAATTCGGTGCCTCGGTTTATATTCAGGTTGGCCTATACTCAAGTTTATATACGGTATCCTAATGTGTGTGTGTGTGTGTATAAATAAATACACACACACAAACGCTTTGCCTTGCATTTCAACTTTTAACTGAAATATGTTGCTTTACAAAGTAAGTGTTCACATATACACTAACCTTTCAGCATTACTTAATGGCTGATATGGTACAGTACTATACTATTGCTTAAATATATCATAGAAAGCATTTTGTTATATCTGCTTGATAAGTTTAACTTCCAGAGCTCTCTGCCTGTTCTAATTTTTATCAGTTAAATTGTCAGTAGTTGGCTCTGAGAACTACAGAACCACGATCTCCATGTTCTAGAGTATAGGAGAGAGGCAGGGTTCTGTAATCCTATCTTGTTTCTGTTGTCCAGATCCACAAGGGTAAATGTTGTCACCATAGAATTGGAAACGTGTTTATTTCAGAATCACAAGGAAAATAAATATTCCAGAAAAAAGAACACAAATGTCGGGCGGCATTGGCCAGTTCAATAGAAACCTTCAGCCTGTTTGTACAGCAGCTGGTTCGACAGAAGCCAGACGTTTTTTTAAGGTCTTCCTAGCCACAAAAGCCAAGTAAACACGGGCCGAATGTAGGGCAGCATTGGCCAGTTAAATAGAAACTGGCCGATATTCGGCTGAGTGCGCTGCAGTCTGACACAAGCTGACCGTTTGGCTGGCTTCTATCGAAGGGGCTTGGCCGAAAAAGGTCTGCCAGTCGGCACCCAATCATCTCTCTCAGCCAACGGCCCAATAGCTCAGTGTGTATATGTGTGTGTGTGTGTGTGTGTGGGGGGGGGGGGGGGGGGGCGCTGTACTAACATTAAATTGTTAGTGCAGCGGCTCCTCCCGAGCTCTTCAGTTTTTTTTTTTACGTTCAGCCCAGTAGGTTAAATGAAAAAAAACTGTTAGTGTGTACCAGCCTTTAGGCCCCATTTACACCTGTAATTGGGGGCGCTAGCTGATTCCTGTAGCAAGAATCTGTGCATTTCTGCGGTAGGAATCGGAGATGTGTGTGTAAATAGCAATATCAGACTGACAGGAGTGGCGGCTGTATCTGGGCATCTAGTGGTTACCTGCGGTTGGGGACAGATGATTGGTCCTTGATGCAATCTGTATGCAGGGCAGGTCCTCTATCCCTAACTGAGGGTAACCACTGGATGTGCAGATACATGCAAGCAGATGTGGCTTCTGTCATTGCTTTGTACAGACTGAGTGGCTGCAGCTGTTCACATAAACCTGTGATTCCTTCCGCAGCAATCTGGAGATTCCTTTCACGGGAAACCATTGACAGCCCTAATCGCAAGTGTAAATGAGGGCTTAAGCAGTCACCACATTTAAGGTGTTTGCAAGTAGAGGCCTGGGGCTGCAAGTAGAGGCCTGGGGCTACGTATGGCCCTTTGGCAATTTTTGTGTGTCCTTTGGGGGTGCTTCAGAGACTAATCTGTGTTTCCCTATTGGCCTGTTATCATAGGGACTTCTAGCAGCCTCATGGTAAATGTCTCCATAGGGCTGTCTCCTGAAGCATATCCCCAGTCTCCAAAAACTTCTATAGCATGTCCACAGTCTCTGACCATCTCTTGCATCATGTCTGCGTTCTATGACCATCTCTTGCATCATGTCTGCGTTCTATGACCATCTCTTGTATTAGGTCCACAGTCTCTGACCATCTCTTGTATCATGTCTGCGTTCTCTAACCATCTCTTGTATCCTGTCTGCGTTCTCTGACCATCTCTTGTATCCTGTCTGCGTTCTCTGACCATCTCTTGTATCGTGTATGCGTTCTCTGACCATCTCTTGTATCGTGTATGCGTTCTCTGACCATCTCTTGTATCGTGTCTGCGTTCTCTGACCATCTCTTGTATCGTGTCTGCGTTCTCTGACCATGTCTTGTATCGTGTCTGCGTTCTCTGACCATGTCTTGTATGGTGTGTGCGTTCTCTGACCATCTCTTGTATGGTGTCTGCCTTCTCTGACCATCTCTTGTATCGTGTCTGCGTTCTCTGACCATCTCTTGTATGGTGTCTGCGTTCTCTGACCATCTCTTGTATGGTGTCTGCGGTCTCTGACCATCTCTTGTATGGTGTCTGCGTTCTCTGACCATTTCTTGTATGGTGTCTGCGTTCTCTGACCATCTCTTGTATGGTGTCTGCGTTCTCTGACCATCTCTTGTATGGTGTCTGCGTTCTCTGACCATCTCTTGTATGGTGTCTGCGTTCTCTGACCATCTCTTGTATCGTGTCTGCGTTCTCTGACCATCTCTTGTATCCTCTCTGTGTTCTCTGACCATCTCTTGTATCGTGTCCACAGTCTCTGAATACCTTTTTGTATTATGTTTGCAGTCTCTGACCATCTCTGTATCATGTCCATAGTCTTTGAATATATGCTGTTGTGTGTCTGATAATGAAAACTCACTGAGTATTGTGTGGCCCTTTGGCGATGTCAGGCCCCCCATAGCAAGAAAGTTGACCACCACTGGTTTTCAACATTACAGGTAAAGATCAGTTAATGTTTTTAAATATTTTGGTCGTTTTTTTTTCCCCCCTTGTTTTTATGTATGTTTTTCCCTGTAGGAGGAGTTGTGATTTTCCAGAGTTTTACCACCAGTACAATACATTTTCGCTTCTCTTTTTCCTCCTCTTTCGTAATAAGTTGGTATCCTGTGGAGCCCATTGTTCGCTGGAAATAAAATCCTGCACATAACCCTAACAAACAGGAATAGGGCAATGCCTCCTGTCGATTGCAGATTCTGCCTGTTATCATAGGGACTTCTAGCAGCCTCATGGTAAATGTCTCCATAGGGCTGTCTCCTGAAGCATATCCCCAGTCTCCAAAAACTTCTATAGCATGTCCACAGTCTCTGACCATCTCTTGCATCATGTCTGCGTTCTATGACCATCTCTTGCATCATGTCTGCGTTCTATGACCATCTCTTGTATTAGGTCCACAGTCTCTGACCATCTCTTGTATCATGTCTGCGTTCTCTAACCATCTCTTGTATCCTGTCTGCGTTCTCTGACCATCTCTTGTATCCTGTCTGCGTTCTCTGACCATCTCTTGTATCGTGTATGCGTTCTCTGACCATCTCTTGTATCGTGTATGCGTTCTCTGACCATCTCTTGTATCGTGTCTGCGTTCTCTGACCATCTCTTGTATCGTGTCTGCGTTCTCTGACCATCTCTTGTATCGTGTGTGCGTTCTCTGACCATCTCTTGTATCGTGTCTGCGTTCTCTGACCATCTCTTGTATGGTGTCTGCGGTCTCTGACCATCTCTTGTATGGTGTCTGCGGTCTCTGACCATCTCTTGTATGGTGTCTGCGTTCTCTGACCATTTCTTGTATGGTGTCTGCGTTCTCTGACCATCTCTTGTATGGTGTCTGCGTTCTCTGACCATCTCTTGTATGGTGTCTGCGTTCTCTGACCATCTCTTGCATGGTGTCTGCGTTCTCTGACCATCTCTTGTATGGTGTCTGCGTTCTCTGACCATCTCTTGTATTGTGTCTGCGTTCTCTGACCATCTCTTGTATGGTGTCTGCGTTCTCTGACCATCTTGTATTAGGTCCACAGTCTCTGACCATCTCTTGTATCATGTCTGCGTTCTCTAACCATCTCTTGTATCCTGTCTGCGTTCTCTGACCATCTCTTGTATCCTGTCTGCGTTCTCTGACCATCTCTTGTATCGTGTATGCGTTCTCTGACCATCTCTTGTATCGTGTATGCGTTCTCTGACCATCTCTTGTATCGTGTCTGCGTTCTCTGACCATCTCTTGTATCGTGTCTGCGTTCTCTGACCATGTCTTGTATGGTGTGTGCGTTCTCTGACCATCTCTTGTATGGTGTCTGCCTTCTCTGACCATCTCTTGTATCGTGTCTGCGTTCTCTGACCATCTCTTGTATGGTGTCTGCGGTCTCTGACCATCTCTTGTATGGTGTCTGCGGTCTCTGACCATCTCTTGTATGGTGTCTGCGTTCTCTGACCATTTCTTGTATGGTGTCTGCGTTCTCTGACCATCTCTTGTATGGTGTCTGCGTTCTCTGACCATCTCTTGTATGGTGTCTGCGTTCTCTGACCATCTCTTGTATGGTGTCTGCGTTCTCTGACCATCTCTTGTATTGTGTCTGCGTTCTCTGACCATCTCTTGTATGGTGTCTGCGTTCTCTGACCATCTCTTGTATCGTGTCTGCGTTCTCTGACCATCTCTTGTATCCTCTCTGTGTTCTCTGACCATCTCTTGTATCGTGTCCACAGTCTCTGAATACCTTTTTGTATTATGTTTGCAGTCTCTGACCATCTCTGTATCATGTCCATAGTCTTTGAATATATGCTGTTGTGTGTCTGATAATGAAAACTCACTGAGTATTGTGTGGCCCTTTGGCGATGTCAGGCCCCCCATAGCAAGAAAGTTGACCACCACTGGTTTTCAACATTACAGGTAAAGATCAGTTAATGTTTTTAAATATTTTGGTCGGTTTTTTTTCCCCCTTGTTTTTATGTATGTTTTTCCCTGTAGGAGGAGTTGTGATTTTCCAGAGTTTTACCACCAGTACAATACATTTTCGCTTCTCTTTTTCCTCCTCTTTCGTAATAAGTTGGTATCCTGTGGAGCCCATTGTTCGCTGGAAATAAAAACCTGCACATAACCCTAACAAACAGGAATAGGGCAATGCCTCCTGTCGATTGCAGATTCTGTTAAGCGCACATAATTTTACAGCAGATAAATCTGTTGTGTTAATGAATTTTCTTTTTTTAACCCTTTTTGATGCGGACAACCAAACCTCCGTACAATTGTTTTGAGCATTGCTTGCAACAGTTAGGCCTTGTAGGAACACAAAAGCACAAACAATCATTTTCAAGCTTTGGATGTGCTTGTTATCGGCTATAGATATTTCTCAACAGGTTGGTGAGGCCTCTAATAATTGGTGGTTACTGCTCTGTATTGAAGGGAGCAATCACAAAGCATGCACCACATGGTAGTTTACGCTGAGATGGGCTATAGAATTGTGGCAAATCACAGCATGGTGGTGATTCAGACAAGCCCGGGTAGGCAACTCACAACAATGACTCAATCATTTGCAAATTGGTCAAGTTACAATGTGTGTTTTTTTTTTTTTTTTCACCCAAGTATATCAATGCGGACCTCTGCAGTCTTTAAAAATAGTACAGTTAAAGAGAAAGTAAAGCACCATTTTTTTTCCTGACTTGCAAAAGTAAAGGCATAATGTGCTAGTATGCATCGCATACCGCATACTAACATATTATGTGAAACTTGCCTGCAAACAAAGCCGTCGTCGTCACCGCTGAAGGCTGCATCTATCTTTGCCCATCTTCCTTCTGGGTCTTCGGACTCCGGCTTTGTGACTGGCCGGAGCTGGGTGATGTCACTCCCACGCATGCGCGGGCGAGCTGCCGGTCACGGCACAGGACTCTGAAAAAACAGCACGAGTGGCCGTTCCTTCAGATCGCGTGCATAAATATCTCTTAAATGGTGCACGTTTTGGAGATTTTTACAGTACCTTTAGGTAAGCCGTATTATAGGCCTACCTATAGGTACAAACAATACATGGAAATTTACTACCTCATTAATAAATGGGCATGGAACTATTCAAATTAATGGTGATGTCATTAACCCTCCTCCATTATTGCCTAGTACACACAATGAAAAAGTTGGATGAAAAAAAAACACAATCGAATCACGATAGTCAACAAGACCACGCATGATCCAAAATGGAAGAAAGACTCAGAAGAAGAAAAGGGCAATGAAAACAATTTGTCTACAACTAAAAATGTTCTTAAAATACGAAGAAAAATCATAGTTTGCATTTTTGAAAAATATTCTGTTATTGTTGATAGGCCTGTGGAATATTATTTATCCTTGTATGAGAAGCTGGGTCACACGTACATTACGCTTCCGATTACACGCTAGAACGTAGCTACGTATGCGCGAAGTTGTATCTTGTCGTATGAAAATTTTCATATCTTTAGTAAGCCCCTCATTTTCGATATGAGACTTTCTCATATGTTCTAGGCTAGTGAACTGGAAAGCAAAAAAAAACAAAACGGGTATTCCTGATCAATCAGATCTGCATGAAAATATTTAAAAGAATGGTGTTGTCATTACCCTTCCCTTCACTTAGAAGTGAACTGGAAAGGAAAAAACAGATCTTAAATGGTTACTAAACTCAGGACTCTGCAGTCACTATATCTGATCTCAAACAGTACACAGAACATGGAAATACAATAGTTTTGGTAAGTATAAACTGCTGAATACCTTTTCTCATCAGAAGTTAGCAGTCTCGCGACTTCTGTCAGTGTCTGGTTAACCGTTTGCCCACAAACCGCCGTCGTTATACTGTGGCAAGGTGGCACGATCCTGCAAATTGCTGTAGGTGTACGTCGGCTCAGAAACTCCGTTTTGTGGGCGCGTGTGCTCCAATTGGCCAGCAGGGGGAGCCAATCGGTGGGTCTGGTGGACTCTATGTCCGCCGGCCACCCGCGATCATTCCCCACAGTGACAGAACGGGGATCTGCCTGTGTACACAAGGTTGATCTCCGTTCTGACAGAGGACATCACACAGATCCTGTCTTTCTGCTAAGCAGGAAGATGGATCTGTGTTTCCCCAATCACAAAATCCCCCATACAGTTAGAAAACACCTGCAGGGAACACATTTAACCCCTTGATCGCCCCTGATGTTAACCCCTACCCTGCCAGTGTCATTAGTACAATAACCGTGCATATTTTTAGCACTGATCACTGTAATATTGTCACTGGTTCCCAAAAAAGTGTCAAAAATGTCAGTTGTCTGATTTGTCCGCCGCAATGTCACAGTCCCGCTAAAAAGCACTGATCGCCGCCGCCATTACTAAAATAAATAATAAGAATGCCATAAATCTATCCCCCGTTTTGTAGACATGATAACTTTTGCACAAACAATCAATATACAGTTATTGGGAATTTTTTAAACAAAAATATGTAGCAGAATACATATCGGCCTAAACTAATAAATTTGTTTTTATTTTACATTTTTATTTTTTTTGGAAACGTATCTCAACAAAATGGCCTGGTAAGGAAGTCGGTAAATCCTTTCCGGGGAGGAAGTGGTTAAAGCTTGTAGGAGGAATTTTCATTCTCCTCCTGACTGTCCTATGAGACTGCAGGACCCCTGACCCACTGTCTGGACAGTATTGATTGGCCCTGTGCTGATCACATGCACCCTCCCAAGAAAAAAAAAAAACTATCAATACACTCCAAAGTGAGCATGTGTAGCTTGTCCCCAAGGCTCTGTTCTATCAGGAGAGGGTTTGGGGACTGTGGACGAAGGGGAGGATCAGAGAAGACAAGATCAAACGGCTTTTTACACAATGCAGAGGATTAACCCCTTAGGTTCCACAGTGAGTATAACAAGCATGCTTTACTGCATATACAGACTGATTTTACTGTTGTGGGTTTAGTAATTCTTTAAGCAGGGTATACCCCTTGAGTTTTTTTTCTTCTCATTGGCTGGGGGCCAGTTCACACCACATGCAGTCCAGTGTGTTTTTAATCTGCATCAAAAATGTATGGACATTAGTTAACATGGTTTCCAATGGCATACTTCACATCAGTGTAGTGATTTCCAGTGCAGCCAAGAAAAGTAGAACATGCTACATGGAACACTTCAAAACACATAAAAAACGAACCAGAATGCATTAAAGCAAAAACAATCCAGGAAACTGGACAATGAAAAGTGGAAAAACGCACTGGGATGCATTGAAAATGCATCAATGTGCATGCAGAAACGCATCTCAATCACAAAATTGTGGTGTGAACCGGCCCTCAATGAGGAGAAACGCACAGATCCCAACATTAACACAAACCTAAGGGAAACTTTCACTGCAGTTGGAAATGACGCAAGGATTCTGTCTGATTGCTATTGGCTATAGAAGTACTTTTTCCTGTTAGTACACGTTTCACAGTTTAAAGCATATCTAAATTCAAGAAAAGACGTTTATTATATTGCTGCTTTACTGGTCCTAGATGTGGCAGCTGCATTTCTTTTTCAAGCTTGTTTTCTGTTTATTTTCATCTGGTGGTTCTAGCAGTAGCACAGGGGAGGTGATTTGTAGTCCTTATAGAATTTAACTGAAAACAATGAGCCTTACAAGACTGCAGCATAATCAAAGTGCCTCGGCTGTGCTGTCTGTCGCTCCTCCATTGCTGCAACTTCCACCTTATCAGAATCTTCTTCCAGACCTGATGTCGTCCTTCTTTGGCCATTGGGTGGCCAACGCTGTTGCAGTGCAGGGGGCAGGAGCAGCTGGCTCAGGCTCTCAGTGGCCTGCTGAGAGGCCTGAGCCAGCTGTTGGTTAGGCATCTGGGGAGGGTTCCCACATTATTGTCGGGATTCCTGCAGAACCTGGACCTACTGTGGTGTCAGCAAGCAGTGGGCTTTAAAGTGGTTGTAAACCCTTACTTACCACTTTTCCCTACAGGTAAACCTATAATAAAACT
This sequence comes from Lithobates septentrionalis, assembly GCA_037952835.1. Classification (NCBI taxonomy): domain Eukaryota; kingdom Metazoa; phylum Chordata; class Amphibia; order Anura; family Ranidae; genus Lithobates; species Lithobates septentrionalis. The sequence continues at coordinate 783,332 of JBBDGP010001542.1, read as the reverse complement.
TACCTGTAGATACTGGAAATATCTCCTAAACCTGCATGGAGATATTTACCATATACGCTTGCGCCGACGTAATAGACGCATACGCACTGAAGAAAGGGCGCGTTGCATACTAGCCCATTATTCTTTTACTTTGCAGGGAACAAAAGAGGAAGTAAAACCCATAAGGGTTTACTTCTTTAACTCTCTGTTGGCTGAATCTGAGATACAGGAGTGCAGAACTAAGTGCCATTCTGTGACCCCAGGAGACATATGGCCAAAAGAACTGGTTTCTCCTTGAAGAATCTGATGAAAGCTATGGACCCCCTCCCCAGAAATATTCACATAAACACAACTTTGCATGCAACGAATATATGTACTTTGTTTTATTGAAATTTGACTGCATCATACAAATAGGTATAGGACTTACACAAAGTTTGAATAATGTAAAGAATCTTAACCAAAAACTCACTCCTTTTCATGCAAAAAGTAATGGCCACTCACTACAAAAATGAAATGCATCTTATACAAATGAAACAAAACAGTTTTGCCCAAATCTTCTCCTAGAAAATAAGAATTAGCCCTTGCTATTATGGCGTGGCACAAGATGGCGGTTGTGTAGAGAACAATAATAACACATTTAAGAGATGCTACGAACAGTGGCAGGGTGCGTTTTCTTTAGTTTATTTTGATGGGAAACCATTGATTGGGGCAAGGGAGGGCTGTAAAGTGAATTTAAATTATATTTTTTATCTGACCCTCATGGGCCACCTGAAACCCATCCATTGACCACTTAAAGGTCTGTGGACCCCAGATTAAGAACCCCTGCTCTAGGACATAAAAGCATAATAATATATCTGGCAGCAGTGAGAAGCACTTCACCCATTGAGGGAAAAAAAAGTCCTGATGTCTTGTGATAAATGTGGCCTTATTTTTGAAGAATAAATATACTTACAAGGCCATCAGATCCAGAGTTGTCCCATTCTCATCCCCAATTCTCATAGCACACGCTGCCATTTTTTTCTCTTTCAATTTTTTTATTAAAGTTATTCAGTAAAAATTCCACAAGCAATACATAAGTAGGTAGGGGTACAAGAACAATAATTAACATGCTATCGCACTCCAGAGAGTAAGTGGAAGCAGTAAGTGGTACATACTTGAAAACATTAGAAAAGTAAACTACGTACTAAAATGCATACAAATCTGTGTTTTTCTGTCTACAAGAGTAATTCTGAAAACTAGCACTCCCCTAAGGGATGGATCGGGAACCTTGAGAGAGGCAAGAAGATGGATAAAATAGCAACTATTGACTGCCCGTAACCCATTAGGCATTGGTTGGAGCACAGGTGGTCCTGTTCTCTGAAAGCAAACAGCAACCCAATAACGTATTGACAATCATTTGATGCTTGCCTGAACGCTGCCATTTTTTCTTCATCATCACGGTGCTTGATGTGATCTTGCACATGTTTGGTCTTTTCTCTCCTTTCCAGCCGCATCGGTTTGGCGATCTCTTGCCTCCTGGGATATGAGACGTGACTGTTCCAGAAGGCTAGAGGAGGAGTTGCAAACCTCATTCTCACCTTGTTGAGAATTAGGCAGGGGGGTTGGTATTGACAAAAGAAGTAAATAGAAACAGAAAGCAAGAAAAGTTGGCTTTCTAATATTGGAGAGGGGAAAGATTTCAACGGGAGATAATGGGGGGAGATTTACGAAAACTGGAGCACTCAGAATCTGGTGCAGCTGTGCATGGTAGCCAATCGTTTTCTCCAATTAAACTTTGAAACCTGGAAGCTGATTGGTTTCTTTGCAGAGTTGCATCAGATTTTGCACACTCCAGCTTTAGTAAATCAAACCCAGTGTGTTTTTAGGGTGAAGATCCACTTTTAACCTCCTGCTAATCTGGTATAAAATACAACGCATTGGTCAGCGCTACTTTAATAGTATTCATGGAACATAAAATAGTTCTACATGGTCTACTATGATCATGAATAAATCTGTATAGCTCAAAGATTTATCTATAAACGCTTCTCTCTATGGTCCCTTTAATACCCATGATTAAGCTCTGTGGGGCAGAGTGAAACGCGTTGGGGCGTGGCCTGGTTGGAGTTTAGGCTGAGGTTGTCACTCTTATCACCACCATAGGACTACACAGATATGTGGCATCAGGGATTACCTCTTTCTGTTCCTTTTAAGAACAGTCAGGAGTTAAATAACGTGTATAGAATAGGACTAAGTGCCCGTTGAAACGCTGATACCATGTTTTTTAATTGGTTATTTCTAGTTAAAGTGATGAGCGAATAACATATCTGCGCACTGCTTTTCTCTAAATACAGTAGATTTTCATTGAACCATACACATTGTTACTCGCAGCCAGATACGTTGAAAATTATAACTATTTTCCGTCACAGTATACATGCAATTTCTTTATTTAAGCCTATGTTGGTATTCTCATGCCTGCTCCATTATTTTTTCCTCCCACACTCGGATTCCTGTCAGGGATAAGTATATTTGTGAAAACTGAAAACAATGTCACAAGAACACTTTATACAATTTTACCGTAATGTTATTTTATCCCCATGAAGTAAGAATTTGACTGCAGCCATTTTGTACTTGACTAGTGCTAAGCCGAGCCAATATGTTCATTCTTCTCTGCTTTAATTGAATGTGCCGCTAATATCCCAGAATATCTAAATCAATAGTCTTGTTGAACATATGTTGATTTCTTTTTTTTTCCTTCCCCACAAGAGACACAAGATGTTTGTTTCTTGTTGGAGATAACCTATGAAACTGCAAGTCTTGCAGCACCTGGCTCTGGTTCACAGCTTCACAAAATGGCAGACCCCCCCCCCCCCCCATCCCATCCCCCATGTTGTGCCGGTGTTGCACAGCCTGGTCATGTAGAGATTAGTGGCGGTAATGAAATTCATGAAGTTCCTATTGCTCTTTTGGGACTTGTACATTGTATTGTTCACAGCTTCTCTTGCAGTTCCTTTGCGTTCCCCATCCTGTATGATAGAAACCAACCAGGGCTGATTTGCAGCTACGCCAGGAAAGGAAGGATAGGTCGTCGTCTGTAGCAGTCACTTAGGATTTAGGTATTTTCTAAATGAAAGTTGAAATTTAGTCCCTAGTTATGTACAGCACATCTGTTTACTTTGAAGCATAAAACAAAGCTCCATATATTAAAAAAAAATAAATGCCTAACTAGGGTACATTCCATCCTGTACTGCAAGGCAGCGCATAACTACATTACAATACAGCTCCAGTCACACAATAAATTACATTCACTCAGCGGTGTGATGCCTAAAGAGCAAAGTTCCCCAAACCATCACCTCATGCATGACGCCCCGTTACCCTGAAAGCATTGTGCATGACGCCGCTTTACTCTGAAAGCATTGTGCATGACGCCGCTTTACCCTAAAAGCATTGTGCATGACGCCGCGTTACCCTGAAAGCATTGTGCATGATGCCGCGTTACCCTGAAAGCATTGTGCATGACGCCGCTTTACCCTGAAAGCATTGTGCATGACGCCGCTTTACCCTGAAAGCATTGTGCATGACGCCGCGTTGCCCTGAAAGCATTGTGCATGACGCTGCGTTACCCTGAAAGCATTGTGCATGACGCCGCTTTACCCTGAAAGCATTGTGCATGACGCCGCTTTACCCTGAAAGCATTGTGCATGACGCCGCGTTACCCTGAAAGCATTGTGCATGACGCCGCGTTGCCCTGAAAGCATTGTGCATGACGCCGCGTTGCCCTGAAAGCATTGTGCATGACGCCGCGTTGCCCTGAAAGCATTGTGCATGACGCCGCGTTGCCCTGAAAGCATTGTGCATGACGCCGCGTTGCCCTGAAAGCATTGTGCATGACGCCGCGTTGCCCTGAAAGCATTGTGCATGACGCTGCGTTACCCTGAAAGCATTGTGCATGACGCTGCGTTACCCTGAAAGCATTGTGCATGACGCTGCGTTACCCTGAAAGCATTGTGCATGACGCCGCTTTACCCTGAAAGCATTGTGCATGACGCCGCGTTACCCTGAAAGCATTGTGCATGACGCCGCGTTACCCTGAAAGCATTGTGCATGACGCCGCGTTGCCCTGAAAGCATTGTGCATGACGCCGCGTTGCCCTGAAAGCATTGTGCATGACGCCGCGTTGCCCTGAAAGCATTGTGCATGACGCCGCGTTGCCCTGAAAGCATTGTGCATGACGCCGCTTCACCCTGAAAGCATTGTGCATGACGCCGCGTTACCCTGAAAGCATTGTGCATGACGCCGCGTTACCCTGAAAGCATTGTGCATGACGCCGCGTTACCCTGAAAGCATTGTGCATGACGCCGCGTTACCCTGAAAGCATTGTGGATGACGCCGCGTTACCCTGAAAGCATTGTGCATGACGCCGCTTTACCCTGAAAGCATTGTGCATGACGCCGCGTTACCATGAAAGCATTGTGCATGACGCCGCGTTACCCTGGAAGCATTGTGCATGACGCCGCGTTACCCTGAATGCATTGTGTATGACGCCGCGTTACCCTGAATGCATTGTGTATGACGCCGCGTTACCCTGAAAGCATTGTGCATGACGCCGCGTTACCCTGAAAGCATTGTGCATGACGCCGCTTTACCCTGAAAGCATTGTGCATGACGCCGCGTTACCCTGAAAGCATTGTGCATGACGCCGCTTTACCCTGAAAGCATTGTGTGGGCCTTTAGGTACAACTGCAATACCCAGCTCTGCAATGTCAGACATGCAGTGCCTTAGTTAGACCCCATGCCCTGCACGTCCTACAGGGCACCAACAAGCAACAGGTGAGATGGAGGATAGGAAAGTGGGATAAGAGGGGAAAAGAGTTCACAGGCCTGGGGCTTAATTGAAAGTATACAGACACATAAGGGAGAGTGGGGGAAGGGGAAATCCCCATTACTGGATGTGGGATTTATGAGGTGATGAAAGAAAATAGGGAAAGAATGTTAGTGGTTCTAAAGCCTTAAGTTTTTTTTTTTTTTTTTTTTTACACTTAAATCCATTCTTTGCATTAAAGTGATATTAAAGGCTTGTTATTTTTTTAAATAAATAACAAACGTCATATTCACCTGCTCTGTGCGGTGGTTTTGCACAGAGCAGCCCGAATCCTCCTCTTCTTCTTAGGTCCCCCCCACCAGTGCTCCAGGCCCTTCCCTCCTGCTGAGTGCCCCCACAGCAAGCACCCTGCTGTGAGGGCACGTAAGCAGGCTCACTCCCAAGCCACTGTTCCATGTGTCCATTCACACACAGATCCAAACCTACGCACACATTCCTGAAAATGGCTATTTGGTAATAACGGGGGTGCTGTAATGACCACAGGCTGGGAACTGTAGACAATCCAAAAGAAATGTCACCAGCACACCAAGGATTCCCAAATCCCAGCCGCGTGCACCAAATATGTTTGATTATTTCTGGACAAATACTGTACACACGGACTGAAAATTGGATGTTGTATTAACCTACGATAAAAAATTTCTAGCTTGTACCTGTGAACAGATAATAGACCAATCATTCCTCGTTATCGAACAATCGTTACGGAAATTTTTGTCCAATTTTCATTCTGTGTGTACTGCCCGTAAGGGTGTCCCCTCTATCTGTGAAGGAGTAACAGACACACCCTTGGACAGCAGCATCTTCTGGAGAAGGTAGTGTTAGATGGACTAGACTATTTAGCTGAACTCAACATGAGTGACCAACAAATTAAAGCTACACTCCGAAGCCGGTCTCACAACTGGCTTCTGTTGAATGGGGAAAAAAACTAAGCTTTGGGGGTGGGGGGACTTAAAAAAAAAAATAAAGACTACTTTTTAACGGTAACGGCAATAGGTCAGTTTAATTTAGCTTTTGCGGTAGACAAATCAGACACTGACACACTTTTGACACTTTTTGGGGACCATTGACACTAATAAAGTGATCAGTGCTAAAAAAAATATACACTGTCACTGTACTAATGACACTGGCAGGGAAGGGGTTAACAGCAGGGGAAAGCAAAGGGTTAAATGTGTTCCTAGCCTGTGTTTGTGTACTGTGGGGGAGGTGCTTCCACTAAGGGAGGGAATAGATCCGTGTCCCTGCTTAGCAGGAACACAGGATCAATGCCTTCCCTACTGACAGACCAGAGGTCTACCTTGTTTACATAGGCAGATCATTGTTTTCCCTCTGTGCTAAATCGGTGGGTGCCGACTGACATGTGCATGATGACACTGGAAGCAGGCCGTTGGCGGTGCATGCGCTGCAGACTCGTAAGTGTCAGATCATGTACTAGGTACATGATCTGGCACAGAGGACATGTGCAGTGGGCGGTTGTGAAGCGGTTAACCATCTGACAATGACTCAAAGTGAATAATACTGCGAATGAGCAGCAGGTACAGGCACAGTCATCTACATGTACATGACCGGCCTTCCTCTGGGTTTGGGGCGTGCATGTGCGCGCCCCCTGCTGATCCGTGCTGTGATTGGACACAGCACGAGTTTGGCAGCAGATTTCAGCCAATGACTCCAGCTGAAACCTATTTGATCGGCTGTGTTCAATCACACACAGAGTTCTGTGTTTACAAACACACAGAACTCAGAGTACATAGGAACAGCAATCTGGCTGTTTTTCCTCCCTGAAAAGCAGTGAGAAAAAACAGCAGATCAGTAAGTAAAAGCAGCACACGTTACATTGTTAGGCACACAATTAACCTGTTGGCTGCCCCTAGATGTTAACCCCTTCCCAGCCAGTGTCATTAGTACAGTATCAGTGTACAGTATAATCACTGTATTAGTGTTACTAGCAATGTCAAGGTCAGTTAGTGGCAGATTTCCTGCCACCCTATCACAGTCCCACTATATGTCCCTGAGCACCGCCATTTAGAGCTGCGCGATTAATCGTTAAGATTGTGATCTCAATTCGACCCCCCCCCCTCTTAATCCAGCATTTCCACGATCCATGTAAAAAGCCAAAAAAAAGTAGCTTGCTCTGTGCTGAAAGAGACAGGTTACAAAAACGGATCTTTCCGTTTATTCACTTACAGATGAAAGGGATGAACTTTGGTCTGCAAATTAAGTCAGTGGGAGATGTATATCTTTTTTTTTTTTTTTTTTTACATTTCTTTAAATTTGGTTGAAGCAATGAGTATTAGGTCTTAATTACTTTGCCATCTTGTTTGATAACCCAATGTTCAGGGTTTGTAAATCTTTAAAGTAAAAAAGTTCTTCAGAATCGTGAGAGAATCGTGATTTTTATTCTAAGCAAAAAAATTGTGATTCTCTTTTTATCCAGAATTGTGCAGCTCTACCACCATTACAGTATTGCGTCTATAGCTACGTAAATTCCAGTATATGTACCAAAGTTTGTAGATGTTATAACTTTTGCACACACCAATAAATATACACTTATTTGGATATTTATATCAAAAGTCATGTAGCAGAATACATTTTGGCCCAAGTTTATGAAGAAATGGTTTTTTTTTTTTTTTTTTATTGAATTTGTTTTTTAACAAAGTAGAAAATATTTTCTTTTTCAAAATTTTAAGTCTTTTTTTTCATTTATATAATAACAAATAGTCAGTGGTAATTGAATATCAGCCAAAAGAAATCTCAGTGTGAAAAAATTATATATATTTAATTTGTGTAAAATGTTGCATGGCTGCTAAATTGCCAGTTAAATTAGTACAGTGCTGAATAGCAAAAAAATGCCCTGGTCATAAAAGAGGTAAAACCTTCCAGAGGTCAAGTGATGAAACTGCCGGGTTTTTAAACGAGTGTTTCATCAAATGAAGCTGCCGCAGGTATATAAGAAGAGTATCTTAGGACACTTTAAATGCACTCTTGTAGCTCCTTTGTAGAAGGTCATAGGTGAGCTTGTGAACTTACATTGGATTAAGATTGGAATTGGATTTTAAACTGACCACTTATTGGTGACTTTAATAGATTGTTTGACTATGCCCTTTCATTATATAGTTATTGGTCATTTTATTTTCCTGTTGAGCATTCCTTTCAGCGCACATTACCTGAATACCAATCAGAAGAGATTGTTGCCATGAGCACAACGTATGGTGATCCTTTCAAGGACAGTCGGTCTCTCAGGTTAGATGACGTCATACAGTAATGTACTTGGTGGCCTTTCCGTCTTTTCAGTCCCTTGGAAAATGAAGATGGAGTATTTTAGTAATTTATCTCTGAGCAGGCATAGATTTTCAGTTTAATTCATTTGAGCAGTTTCCTAGATCGCAGGTGGCTCTCTATATATTTTTTTATGCTCTTGACATGGAAAGATCTTCAAATGTACATTGAAATAATTTTATAATTGGAAGAAGAGTAGTTTTGAGCTGTGCAGTGGGGTTCTCCATCCCTAAAATGCTTGAAATAATAAATTAAATAAATTATGCAGGGAGGCGCTAATGCTAGGTAGGAAACTGTAGAGGTACTAATCTCCAATACACTACTCTTTTATGTCTTTTTATATTTGAGATCTATATAATTAAAATGTCATTAAACTTCCATTACATGCTATATAACAGAGTGTTCATGCTTACAAAGCCTTTAAAAGCATTTGCTTTGTGTAGAGTGAAATATTTACCTGGTTGATCCTGCCTTCAGCTGTCCCTCCCATCTTCTCTGTGTCCCCACTGCAGGTTGAGATTGTGTACACCAGCTGGTGTCCTCTACTGAGCATGTTCAGTTTCAGTTCCCTTCTAAACTCTAAATTTCCTCCTTTTTCCTATCTGTGCAGACTACGTGCCTATTGAGTAACACATGTGGGTGTGTACACAGGGATAAATAACACTCCCCTCACTTCCTCCCCCTCCATGCCCTATTTCTAAACACTATGGGGTGGGATATAATCTGCTGATTGATTACATTCACTAAAACAAAAAAGCTTACTTTTAATATAAATCTGTATTAAATATATCAAATGTAATTTGTAATACCTCTAAAGTAAAAAAAAGTCTTGGATGCAGATACTGTCTGAACAAAATAAAAACTAGTGTCAATCATCTTCGCCTCTGCCTATACCATATTAATGCACAAAAAATACACATTTGATGTTCAAATGTTTTTTTGGGATCTGTAAAACCGTTATTTGATATGTACAATTTAATTTTAATTGCCCTTATGAAACTTTTTTTTTTTTTTTAATCATTTGATTGGCACAGTTCTAATAAGGGCTGGTCAGACACACACTGTAAAGAGCATACATCTGGAGAGTAATAGAAGCCCCTCCCAAAGATCTTTCCCTGCAGATGCCAAAGAACAGGAAAGATCATGTGACCACACAACAGCGCTACAGAAAAAAGGTACTTGGAGGATTAAAAAAAAAAAGAAAACAAAAAACAGAGGCAATGAATATATATGTATATGATTTATGGGAATGAATTATGGCAATTAACACTTCTCTGTTTAGTATCACTTTATCAGAAGATTTACCTCCCTTCATGTCCAGGCCATTTTTATGTCATATTTTTTCCACAATTGGAGCTTTCTTTTGGTGGTATTTGATCACCTCTTCATTTTTTATTTTTTGTGCTATAAACAAAAAAATTACAATTTAAAAAAAAAAAAAAAAAAGATTTTTTTTACTTTCTGCTATACAACATATCCAATAAAAAAATGGAAAAATCAAATTTTCATCATAAATTTAGTCCATTAGTATTCTGCTACATACTTTGGTTAAAAAAAAAAAATCCCAATAAGTGTATTTTGTTTGGACTGTGATATTTCAGCGAACAATCGGACACTAACTGACCTTTTGATACTTTGTGGGAACCATTGACACCAATACAGTGATTAGTGCTAAAAATATGCTTATCACTGTACTAATGACACTGGCTGGGAAGGGGTTAAACATCTAGGGTGATCAAAGGGTTAACCGTGGGCCTAACCAGTGTTTGTGTAGCGTGTGAGATACTTTGCAGGGACACAATCCATCACTTCCCCCTGTCAGAACGGAAATCTGTCTTGTTTACATAAGCAGAGCTCCATTCTGTATCTCTGCCTGATGTTCGGCGGGTGCCAGCGGACATCTATTGCCTGGCACCCCCAGATTGGCTTCTGCTGTGAGTAGTCGCAGCAGAAGCGGCCTGCCGCCGCCCCCCCCCCCCCCCCCCCCCGGCGGAAATGCAGAGTCAGGTGTATATATACGTGATCCCGTGCAGAGCGGCTGCCCTGTAGCAGTAGATCTGCTATGAGGCGGTCAGGAAGTGGTTAATGCAAACCAAGTTGAATGGGCTTGTCAATGCAAATAAACGGGTCATATCTTACAACAGATTTTACACGTAGGAGACAATCCAGCTTCTAATCCCTTTACACATGACATATTGGCCTGAACGTGTATGCAAAGCTTCTTTGACTGTATTCTGGTTCTTTGGAAAGAAGCGCACCCAACAAAAAAACAGCTGTAATTATCGAGAATAAATGATCTCCTACAAATGGAAGATTTCACAAACACTGATGAATGTTCATAATGTCTCAACCATCATTGATAATGTTCAAAACCACTTCTTCTAATCAGGAAACGATTCCTGAGAAACAAGAGTCACCGCATGTCAGATTACTCAAGGTATGGCACCTACCAGATTGTTGCCAACCACCTTTCAGGTTAATTTCTTGCTAACTCTTATTATAAACGTAGATGCCAACCTCCGTCACACTACAAAGAGCACATGGACTACCCCCACCCTTTCCATTTGTGTGTTTATTTTTTTTTTTCTCCCAATCTTTTATCTCCTAATGCCATTTACTACAGCGCACTCCCATGCAAGGGCTGTGTTTGCCTGCACAGGTTATCCATGCATCCATATGCAGGCAGTCCCGTTTGTGCCAATTGGGACACAACAGCAGCTCCCAGTTTGACAGCTGTGTGGGTGCGCAGCACTGACGCACACTGTGTTCGGGGCCACACACCCGCATGGATGTCAAATTAGGAGCAGTAGCTGTAGTCATGCAGCTGCTGCGTCCCAACTGACATGAATAGGACTGCCTGCACAGGGATGCACGGAACCCATGTGCATTCCTATGCGTGCAAACACGGCCCTCACACACGTGTACACTGTAGCACGCCAGCAAGAACAAGGCCTTCACAACAATTGCTGAATGACAGCATGCCCAATAAAGTCTAGCTCCAGCCATATTTTTTTTAATTTTTTTTAACCAGAAGAGCTATTATTAGCATTGAAATGGACATAAAGTAACAATATTAAAGCGGAACTACATTGCATCGGACCACTACAAGCCAAAAGCACGATTTAATTACATTTTTATATTCGATACAAACTCCTCCATCCATCCTGCTCTCTCTGCTTTATTTTGCTGAGAAATCGCCCCCTAGCATTTCTGGCTGTGGCCATTTGAGTAAGGGCAGATGATTCATGTAGCGTATACTTCCCGTGGAATCCATCTGCCCTTAGCTCAGGTATGCAGGCCAGGAGGGTGTGCCTTGATGAGAAAACCCCTTCTGAAGACTCCCGGGATGTATGACATCATTTGCCCAGGCAAGAAACCAGGAAGTACCAGTAGAAATGTAAAAAAGAAAGTTCAAAACAAGTAAATAGGAGATACTTTCCTATTTACTAATGAAAAATAGTCAATGTTGATTGAGAGAGTGAAGTTCCACTTTAATGCTACAAAGACATGCACCTGAACAAAAATGTGTTTTGTTGTATATGTTCCAAAATTAGATTGATTCCCACCCGACAAAGAGGGATAATCTCCTCAATGGGCACTTAGGCCACAATACAAATCTGGCAGGGGTTCTATACCTTTCCCACTTTGCCTAAAACTAAATCTAAACGATTTGGCTAGAATTGAGCTTTCAAGAATATGTAAAACCAACATTTCATATCCCTGATATGTGCCCGCTGTACCATGTACTTGTATGAAAAATATCCTGTTCTCTTTGTATTGCTTCCTGTGTGTGAAATCCCTGGTGTTGTTGCCAGTCCCTCTGCTTTCCTAGTAAACATTGACTACACTAAGCATGAGAGCACAGCGTGGTCAGTTTTCTGGCTGTGCTGAGAACTCAGCCTCCTCTCCTCTAAAGATCAGGTTTCATCTGACATGCCCCCCCCCCCCCCCCCACACAACCATTCACTGGGAAGACCAGTGTATTGCTGTTTCTCCTTCCCTAGCTCTCTGAGTTCCTTATGAAGCTGACAACAGAGGGTATGTGAACACACACACCACACACACATACATATTATATATATATATATATATATATAATATGTATATAGTGTGTGTATGTATATATATAGTATTTTTTTTTTTTATATCAATACACAAGTGTTTTGCCTTTCATTTCTATTTTAAACTGAATTTGTTGTTTTACAAGGTGATCTTTTAGATATACTTTAAGCATTCACTTTCCACTGTTACTCCCAGCTTGATGCACCAGCTGTCCTTTTTTCCTTATCGGCTCCCATTGGTGGACATTGGATTCAATGGAGCAAATTGCAGCACATTTGGAGAAACCCCAGATCACCTTGCGTTTCTGTGCACATGCACTAAATATCCATGATCTGATCTTTCTTCATCGGGGGGGAATTATATTCTGTCTGACTGCCCCTCTATCCTCCACACCCACCCAACAATCTGTCATGAGTTCCCTGCTCCTGTCTGAAGGTGGCCGGAGACATCCATATTTTAGCAGGATTGATCGAAGATTGTCTAATGTCTGTGGGAAGAAGCTGTCTGGGTGTCTCATATGGTCAGGATAAACATGCTAGATTTTTATTGGCTTCTATATAGTCGATAAGTGGTAAGCTCATCTTTCATACACAAGTAAGATGCACCTTTTTGTGGTTCATCTTTCTTTTTTGTTTGCTGTTCTCCTACTTTGCAAAGCGCATTTCCTTTATTATCCCCATTAGACTTTGGGCTGGCAGCTTTTCCATCCAGCTCGGCTGCCTGATGGATCCCATGGAGTCTTGCCATGAGGACCGCGCTCTCCGTAATTGGACCTGATTATACAGGAGAGCGCCCGTCTCCAGTTCCCCGGCTGCACCGCCTTTCAGAGCTGTAGAAATCGCTCAGTCTCACACTGCTCCTTTTATTAACAGAGCCCTGTTAGAGATCACATCTAATCTCGTTGTAGCACATGAAGTACAGGTGAATAAAAAAAAACAAAAAAAAAAAACACGCTGTCCCCATAAGACTTTGCAGTGGCTGTAATAATTGGGAATAAAAAAATTGCCCACAGGGGGTCATTACTGCAATGCCTTACAGAGTTCTGACTCTAGATAACGGAGGTGTTGTCATATTTCTTTGTCTTCAGGTTCTAATCCGGAGACTGCAAGGTTTTCCCTTTAATCTGCTGCTTAGCAAAACATGTACAGTTCAGTATCTCTATATCCTGCGGGATAGATCTCTTACTGCATCTCCAGTAGTAAGTACTCAGTTGAGGATCTGTTGTGTAATGGCTCGTTTACACTTGCTGTTTGGGGAGCCAGTAAAAACACCACAGAGCCATAGTTTAATGGCCCCTCCAACCACTCCCTCTTAAGCTGCAAAGGCAGCCATCAGGGATGTACGCATACCATGACAAGAATTGTACCCCCCCCTGTATTTGGCTGTCACTACCATCCACTAAACGCTGCCTATTTATGTGAATGGGGCTTCACTGCAACTGCCCCACAGCTGCATTGAAATACATGTGGTTGCGGCGTGTTAGTGCAGAATTTAGGGGGGTAAAACATGTGGCGAGCATGCAACATATAGCTTCCCCACTGCCTGTCAAATGCCTCCAAAAAGCTCCCAAAGGCACAATATGTGATAACTAGCCCTTAAAGCAGTGGTTCTTAACTCCTGTCCTCAGGACCCACTAACAGGCCAGGTTTTAAGTATTACCTTGGAGAGATGCAGACTAGAATACTGCAGCCACTGAGCAGCAAATATTATATATCACCTGTTTCAGTTATCTTGCAAATCTGGCCTGTTAGTGGGGTCGTGAGGACAGGAGTTGAGAACCACTGCCTTATAGTGTTACTAAACCCACAACAGTAAAATCATTCTATATATGCAGTAAAGCTTGTTATACTCCCTGTAGAACCTAAGGGGTTAATCCTCTGCATTGTCCAAAAAGGCTGTGTGATCTTGTATGCACAAATCCTCCCCTTATTCCACTGACTCCAAAACAGATCTGGATAAGACCGAGTCTATGGAGTCAGGCTGCACATGCTCAGTTTGGTGTGTATGGCTGGAGAGGTTTTTTTTTCTTGGGAGAGTGCATGTGATCAGCGCTGTCCAGACAAAGGGTCAGGGGGTCCTGCATCCTGAAAGGACAGTTCAGTGCAGTATGAAACTCCTCCTTCAAGCTTTAACCAATCACTGTTAGAAGTCACAAGACTGCTCTAACTGCTCATGAGAAAAGGAATTTAGCAGTTTATCTTTACTAAAATGATTGCATGTCCATGTTCTGTGTATTGTGTGAGACCAGATATAGTGAATGCAGGTTCCTGTGTTTGTTAACACTTTAAAGTGCATCACACTTAAGCAATGAGCTTCTCTTATTTGATCCATTGTTATCTGGTATATACACCCTCAAAAGGGTTTTGTTTTGATAATTGCAAAAAAAATAAATAATACTTGGTGATCCTGCCTTTGCTTTACTATTATCCATTTGCAATGTTTCCAGTTCTATCTAAAGACTACTGAACACCCCCCCCCCCCCTATATTTTGGAAGGGGGGGTGCTTGTTCTGTAGTCATAACGCACTCCCTATTTTAGGGTGACAATGCTGTTCCTCCAAGGATACAGTGCAGTGAGTGAGTGTTGACAACACAAGATAGGAAGTGTATAACCTGCAAGATGCTTGGATGAGGAAAGGAGGAAATGTCTGAAAGTTGTTCTAAAGGCAGAAGGTTTTACTTTAATACCTTTTCTGCATTAGGGTAAAAATCCACCTGAGTGCAGCTACCCCCCAGCCCCCCTTATCTGAGCCCGATCTCGATTGAGCGATGTGCACAAGAGCAGCAGTTCTCTTGGGGGGCTCATGCCATTGGCTCCCGCTGCTGTCAGCACAGCCAATGAGGGGGGGGGGGGGGGAGTGGGGCTGAACCGCGCTTTGTGTGTCAATGGACACACAGAGCTGGCTTGGTAGTGAGCCTGCGCGAGTGCTTCACGGGGGGTATTCCCCC
This sequence comes from Lithobates septentrionalis, assembly GCA_037952835.1. Taxonomy (NCBI): domain Eukaryota; kingdom Metazoa; phylum Chordata; class Amphibia; order Anura; family Ranidae; genus Lithobates; species Lithobates septentrionalis. Next base: position 768,215 of record JBBDGP010001542.1, on the reverse strand, counting down.
AAGAACACTGACTGTGCAGACAGTACAGTTACAGTGCAATTCAGTACAGGAGGAATCAGGACCCTGCTCGTTGGAGCTTACAATCTAAAAACATGAGTGGACATGTGCATATAGCTGTTGGTCGGACTCCAGATTTAGAAGTACATGTGCCATGTTATAAATTTATTTATTCTGCTGATGTGCCTGTACTGTCTGTCCTCATTTTGTAAAGCGCTGTGCAAACTGTTTGCACCATATAAATCCTGTATAATAATAATAATAATGATGAAAGAAGGTCTGCAAGCTTGTTACGGAAGCCTGTTCTGAGGAGAAGACTTATTTGCTGTATGTGTCCTGTGACCTGGTATTATGTAGAGCATTTCTTGATAATTTCTCTTTCATTTGAGTTTCTTTCCTGTGAAGCTCAGTGGAAATTTCCGTGCCTGGCCCTCTATTCACCATAACAAGCTTTGTTAGTCTATGCTTTCCTCTGTTTGTTCGCTCCCAGCCTCCCCAGTACAGTCTCATACAGTGCCAGTCCCCGGAGCCCAGTGTGCCTGTTTTATCTCACACTCACCCATCTACTGCGAGTTTTCTGTGTTCTTGCTGATTTGTTCACACCTCTGCTAACGAGTTCACGCTTCCAATATTGCAGCCCCCGTAAGCGACCTATAGACTTTGCCTTTTCTTTTCTGGGCGCCAGAGGAATTGGCGTGACTGGAATGGTGGCTCAGTCCAGTATGGCTCCCAGTTGGAGGCGGCGGGGAAGTTTAGGTACCCACAGCCTCGTATGACATTTTGCAGCGGATACGCTCTGTGCCATGAGGGGGCTCGCCATGCCACTAATTATATCTATCCCTCAACCCTCCGTCCTGTGACAGGACTTGCTGTTTGTTTCTAGTTGAGGTTCTGCTTCGTGCGGGGCCTTCAAAGCTTTCAACTTCTTGTGTGTATACATCAAAGATTAATTTGTGGAGGCTAATGAGGCTTTAAAAGGCTGGCTGTAAACCGTTTTAGCAAGAGTATTGTGGAGTGCTGAGGGAGGAATGACACAAAGGCGTCTATTCACAGGGCAGCTAGGCCACTTTTCCCAATGTTTGTCGAGTGCTCTTACTGGGAGTCCGACTGGCGTCTTCCTTGTTGGGGGTTCACTGGCTGGATTGCATGTCGGTCAGTGTTAATAGTTTATTTTTATTTTTTTATAGTGCTCTTCTCTCTAAGAACATAAAGTACTGTATAGAGTGTGGTAAAATAATCCTTTAAAAAACGTGGTAAAAGGTTGGGTTAGTTCCATAGTCTTGATAAAACAAGCAGATCTATAGCCTGTTCTTTTAATGAAAGGATACTGGGGTCAATTGACTAACGGTAATTGCATGCAACATTTTGCTTTATAGGACATATGCAATATCAGTTCAGCATAGTTAAATTCTGCATTTGCAGTATTTACCTGCAGTAAATATCACAAAAACTAAATGATATTAGCATCAATAGTCCATTCACAAAAAAATAAATTTCTTAATTATTTAATGGTCTAGACCAGGGGTAGGCAACTCTTTTAGCATATTTTCCCGCAAAAATGTTTTCACAGAAATTGAGAGGTGGCAGCTACATAAAAAAAAAATCAACTTCACACACAATCACAAAAAGGAATTTTTATAAAGTAAAGGCAGTATAAGACTTGAATAATAGTATGAAATTATTGTTGAACTTTGCACTTTCACACCTCAGATCACCCCAATTCCTCCACTATAGACCTCGGATCACCCACATTCCTGCACCTTCACACCTCAGATCACCCCAAATCACCTTCACACCTCAGATTACATAATTTTCTGCAGCTTCACACCTCGGATCGCCCCAAATCCTGCACCTTCGCACCTCAGATCACTCCCATTCCTGCACCTTCACATCTCAGATCACCCACATTCCTGCACCTTCATACCTCAGATCACGCACATTCCTGCACCTTCAGACCTCAGATCACATCATTTCCTGCACCTTTACACCTCAAATCACCCCAAATCACCTTCACACCTCAGATTACATAATTTTCTGCAGCTTCACACCTCGGATCGCCCCAAATCCTGCACCTTCGCACCTCAGATCACTCCCATTCCTGCACCTTCGCACCTCAGATCACTCCCATTCCTGCACCTTCACATCTCAGATCACCCACATTCCTGCACCTTCACACCTCAGATCACTCCCATTCCTGCACCTTCACACCTCAGATCACTCCCATTCCTGCACCTTCGCACCTCAGATCACTCCCATTCCTGCACCTTCACATCTCAGATCACTCCCATTCCTGCACCTTCACATCTCAGATCACCCACATTCCTGCACCTTCATACCTCAGATCACATAATTTCCTGCACCTTTACACCTCAGATCACCCCAAATCACCTTCACACCTCAGATTACATAATTTTCTGCACCTTCGCACCTCAGATCACTCCCATTCCTGCACCTTCACATCTCAGATCACCCATATTCCTGCACCTTCGCACCTCAGATCACTCCCATTCCTGCACATTCACACCTCAGATCACTCCCATTCCTGCACCTTCACACCTCAGATCACTCCCATTCCTGCACCTTCACATCTCAGATCACCCACATTCCTGCACCTTCACACCTGGGGACAGTGTTTAAAAAAAAAAAAAAAAAAACAGCCTGCTGGAAAAAGCATAGGGTCCCTTTTACTGCGGTGAAGCATAAAATTTCCTGGATTATATCCCAGGAGAAGATAGTCAGTATAATACAAGACAAAGCACGGTTCTTCGAACTTACCTGGGAACCCTGGGCCAAGTTCTGTAATATCCCCTTATATCCTGGCGTTATCCTGACCTACCTGCGCTCTGAGTGACTCTGGGGGTACGTTCTCTCCCAGACTTTCCTGCTTTTCCCCTCTCTCTTCCTGCCTCTTTCTGTCCCCTTACTTTCCTTTCGTCTTTATCTTTAAACCAAACTGGACATGTTAAACAAATAAGTGATTATCCTGAGACCGTATAAGTAATGCATTGTAGTGGCGGGGGGAGTTACCGCTATGCTATTTGGGCTCTTCGGAGACCAGGTATTCTGATCCTCTTAGACCTCCCTCCATACAGTCCCATCCTCACCTGTGTTTGAATGGTCACTTGACCATATATAGTTTTAGTTCTAAGTTTACAAGCTACCAACTTAGGTTTGCATTATAGGATACACCCTGTTGGGGTGATTTAACCTGAGACCCGGGGTCCAGGGGAAGGGGGCGGCTCCATACCCACAGCATGATCCCTTTTCGGAGTGGTTGTGGACGCCTCTCCTAATCCTGGCTCCCCTTCAAGCCCCAGGGCTGGTGGTCTATCTTTTCTCTAATACACCACACTGTTTCAATAATTTGCTAGTTTGGCCTTATTAGGTTGATTGAATTCGTAGGCTTATTACTCCAACTCCATCATCGTAGTGGGACCTGACGTCTCTGGTGTTTTTTTTTTTTTTTTTTTTTTAGACATGGATAATTGTATCACACAATATGCTATCTGATGTGTTGTTTGAGGTGAATTAGTGTTTGCAAAGACTCTTATTAGTATGTCATGCACCTGTTGTTCCCTTTTACCTATAGTACTGATACGCTTGTTATTCTTGTACTGATCAAATTTGTATCAACATTGATAATTCTAATAAAAATTATTGAAAGAAAAAAAAAAAAAAAGGGAAACGGCATGGGGGTTCCACCTTAATTCATACTAGGCCCTTCAGGTTTGGTATGGGTTTTAAAGGGGTCCCATGCAAAACAAAAAAATAGCACAATGTCATCCCCAAATTCTATCCCAGGCTCTTCAGGTTTGCTATGAATTTTAAAGGGGAAACCCCATGCAAAAATAAAAAATGCATACCAGACTCTTATCTAAACATGTATACTCCTCCTTTCTGAACCCCACACCACCACCCGATGTGAATGAGTTAAGCTTACATAATACCCCTAATCATTCACAAAAAGTGTAAACCTGAAAAAAAAACCACACAAACAGTTATTTTATTAAAGTCCCATGATGTACATCCACAAACCATCACATCGACCAGCGATGCAGATCCATGTCAATCAAGATGACAAATAGTCACTGGCCTGCCAAAGGAAAAAAAACCCTGACACCTGCTGACACATCCAATCAGGTTGCATCCATTGCAGGAATTACATTTCCGGGATCCCTGCTGCCAAAAAAACCTCAAACGATTTTTGTACACGAATAGGGGTACAGGTAAACCCCCTATGAAAAATGTTGTGAGGCCATTGCTGGATTGCATGCAGACAGGAAGTGACTGCGAGAGATCTTCAGCACTGGGGTGCAGTAAATGACGAGAAGTAACCATTCTGATAGTGTTGTGTTTTTTTTGTTTTGTTTTTTTTATAATAGACACTTGTACACAATGCTCATGCAAACTTAATGTTATCCAGTCAGGATTTACAGCTACTGTTCAGCTGTTTATTAAATTGTATGACACAGTAGTAAAGAGTAAGCAAAAAGCTGAGCATACACATAATGACTGTACATCATTTTATGGAACAGTCCTTTGTATGTTTCAGAAACAGATCACAATAAATGAAGTCAATAATGGCAGCCTCCATATTTCTTCTCCTTTACAATGCCTTGTGTCCAATAAGTTCCTGAAACCTTGACATGTTCCTCCATTAATCTGCTTACTATATGTTGCATGTCATAACATTTGCACTGCTGTGTTAAAACATTTTGGCAAGACCTGTGAATAAAGTGTTTATATAATTCAATTTTTACCATTCTTCAGAAATATCTGATTTGACATCTGTATCGGTAAAATATTAAACATTCTAGTGGAGAACGTAGTTGTGGGGGGATCTGTGTGATGATAAACTTTGATTAATGTAAGCCGTTTGTGTAGTAACAAGCTTGGCATTTTCCATCTTTGATTCACCTCATTCCTGTGTCTGCATTACATTCTCTTACACTCCTCCAGCCAGGGCCGGCCCAAGACACTGTGCTGTCTGGGCCCAAGAATGAAATGCTGCCCCCCCCCCCCCCCCCAAAAAAAAAAAACACACCCACCAAAAGTCCCCCACATTCATTATTTTATATAATAACTAAAATCAAATTTATCAGAAAATCTGATTAAAAATGCCATAAATCTATCCCCTATTTTGTAGACGCTATAACTTTTACGCAAACCAATCAATATACGCTTGTTGCGATTTTTTTTTTTAACCAAAAATATGTAGCAGAATACATATTGGCCTAAACTGGTGAAGACCTTTTTTTATAGCCAATATCTATAGGAGGGGTTTCCACCATCCCTGCTAAGTTTAATTTTATACAGTATGTCTTATTTTCAGTCTAATGTGTATTATATGTGAAGTTGCGTATCGGAGACCGGTATTTAGGTAATATTGAAGCCTATTGCGCTTTCCATACATTAGAGGATTCCACCATTATTGTTAAAGAGGAAGTAAACCCTAATGGGTTTACTTCCTCTTTGTTTCCCTGCAAAGGTAAAGCATAATGGGCTACTATGCATCGCATAGTAGCCCATTATGTGTCACTTACCTGACACAGGAGCCTGCGATGTCACTGCTGTCCCCTCTGCTACGGAGCGTCCATCTTCTTTCCGGGTATCATGGCTCCGGCGCTGTGATTAGCCGGAGCCGCGATAACGTCACTCCCGCGCATGCGCACGGGAGCAGCCACTAACGGCATATCGCCGCTAGCGCATGCGCCGTAGACAGCGGTGCCTGTCTTTTTGCAAATATCTCCTAAACCGTATAGGTTTAGAAGATATTTCTTGGACCTACAGGTAAGCCTTAATCTAATCTTTACCTATTTTTACCTCCATTTTACCTCCAGTAGTTTATTGTAAATAGTAGTGTGGTGATTACCTATTATACTAAAGATTGTCATGTGGAATTAATAAACATCAACAGATTTCAGTTGCGCCCCACCAAGCCAGCCCCCCCATGGACAGTGTGCCTGGCTGCTGAGTTCATGGCCCCATCCCTGCACTCAGTGCACTGATTGGTGGCACTGATAGGTGGCCCTGATTGGCAACACTAATGGCACTGATGGGCTGCACTGATTGGCACTAATAGGCAGCACTGATGGGCAGCACTGGTGGGCACTAATTGGCAGCACTGATAGCATTAATGGGCTTTGCTTGGCAGCCATAATTGGAAGCACTGGCACTGATTGGCGGCACTGGTAGGTGGCACTGATTGGCACTGGTAGGTGGCACAGATTGAAAACACTGGCACTGATTGGCACTGGCAATTGGCACTGGCAGGCAGCACTGATTTGCACTGGCAGAGGGGAGGGAGTTTCACACTAAGGCCGATATTGATGCTTAGTGAAACTGTGTGTGACACTGACATGTAATGTAACTTCATGCAGAGAGAGACCAACTGTCAAAATTGAGTGTTGATGTCGGGGTGGGCGGGACTCGGCAGCTATCAAACACCAGCCAATGGGATGGGATCTGGGCAGGCCACTACATGTATGTGGCCCCCCCCCCTTTCTTACGCAGCCCAGTCATTGGCTAGTGTTTGATAGCTGCTGGATGCCGCCCACCCCCGACATCACCGCTGAATTTTGAAAGCTGGTTTCTCTCTGATGTCGGGGGTAGGCGGGACCCAGCAGCTATTAAACACCGGCCAATGATTGGGCTGCTTAATAAAGGGGGCGGGGCCACATACATGTAGTGGCCTGCCCAGATCCCATCCCATTGACTGGTGTTTGATAGCTGCTGGGTCCCATCCGGGTTCCACCCCGACATCAACTCTCATATTTGACAGCTGGTCTTTCTCTGCATTCAGTTACATTACATGACCGTGTCACACGCTCAGCGGATCTTACAAGCAGAGCGATCTGCTCAGTGTGAAACTGTCTCACAGGCAGCAGGGGCTGCACACTTATTGGCTGCAGCCTTTCACAGCAGTACCACAGGCCGCCCCTCTTAAAATGCCGCCTGGGGCCATGGGCCCACTGGGTCCCATGGTAGGGCCGGCCCTGCCTCCAGCTATGGACTTGTAGGATAACCTTTCTCTATTGAGACTATAGCTGGTGTGAGTGGATGGGGTGGTATAATACCACTGGGCTTTATAGGTAACCAGTTAGTTTAATTGGTATGTTTTACAGTTTTAGGTTAACTGTCTACTGAAAGCATGGTTGGTGTTCAGTTAAATCACCTTTTGGCTTCTTATATTTCTAAGAAGTTTAAATTCAGCAGAGTGATACCTTTACCAGATTGCCATGTTCTGCCCACCTGTTATGGCCATCACAGGTGGTATGTCCTCATAAACAGGGCCTTGATCTCTTTTCATGTCCAGATTAGGTCCCTCCCAGTCCCGGTTCTTAGTCCCAGGATAGATGGAAAGGGCAGGAGCAGGTTGTAGCCATGGTTTAGGGCCAAGAGCTTCCAGCGTGATCATTTTGAATACTAACTTAGGTAGAATACCACAATGTGCCTTCTCTTCAGTAGTATTGTTACCTTAGCAGTCTACGTAGAGTGGTTGTAAAGGCAGAAGGTTTTTTATCTTAATGCATTAGGATAAAAAGCCTTCTGTGTGCAGAAGCCCCCCCAATACTTACCTGAGCCCCATCTCTATCCAGCGATGTCCACAAGTCCCTCAGCTGTCTGGGACTCTCCCTCCTGATTGGCTGACACACAGCAGTGGCACCATTGTCTCACACTGCTGTCAATCAAAGCCAGTTAGCCAATCAGGAGAGAGAGGGTGGGGCCGAACCGCAGCTCCGTGTCTGAATGGACACACGGAGCTTCAGCTCAACTCAGGTGCCCCCATAGAAAGCTGCTTGCTGTGGAGGCACTCAACAAGAGGGAAGGGCCAGGAGCAGCGAAGAGGTACCCGAGAAGTGGAGGATCCAGGCTGCTCTGCGTAAATCTACTACACGTTTAAAGAAAAATTGAAAAAAGAGACTTTACAATCACTGGCCATAGATGGTTCGAAGATTGGCTAGTTCAGCAAGGACTGGACACATTTTGATCCATCTATGGGTGTTCCCGTTCGAGAGAAGTTAATCTAATGATCAGCTTCTCTTCAACGGGAATGCTGGAAAATTTTAATGTGATCAGTGTATTCTAACGGGATAGGAGTCTATGCTATCAGAATAGAGTAACACAGAACCAGTCATTAGTGGGTGTTTTTACCCTCTCGGTGCTGACAACATGCAGATATGTGGCCTCTCGGTGAGTGGGCACATATTTGCGTATATTGCAAAACCAGCTGTGCCAAGAGCACATGCCCTGCGTGATCCCGGCACAGTTACTGGCTGCTAGCGGAAAGCTCCCGATCATGTGACAGCCGTGACACCCAATCACGGTGGTCACATGATCATAAACCCGTCCCGCCTCCCAGAATCTGAAACCCCTGTATGGGAAGCTAAGGTAGTTAAACTGAAACTATACTTGCCTTCCGTCCAGAGCTGCGGTGTCCTGGAGCTCCCCGCTGGCTGTTGTCATCTTCATCTGGATTCTCTTCTCTGTACCAATCTTCTGCCATTTTCATTTGCTCAGCCAAAATGTTGTCGCCCCTGCACATGCGTGGGAATTTCTTTTGGCATTTCTGAAATTTGTACACTGAGCTGCGTGTGCTCAGCTCAGTGTACAGGGCACACAGGCAGGTAAAGAACTTTGCAGAGCCTGTTTGCCAATAGTTTTTTTATTTTATTTTAAAGGTCCACTTTAAATTGGTTCAGCCTTATCTGTCAATGGTTGGTGTGTGCACAGTTCTTGTATTCTCTCCCTGTCAGCTCAAAAAATTCAAACCTGTGTCAGGCAGTAAAGCTCCATGGAAGTTGCCCTGTCTGTATTTGGTGCCAATAATTGACATTTTGGGCTGCTGTAGAAGGTTAAAAATTGTGTTTTTTGAGCTAAAAATCATTTCATGCCCAAGGATTTGCACCCTTCTTGCGCTGCAGTAACACATGCACCTTAACACTCTTTATCATACCACAGCCCATTCATTTTGATTAGGCCGCAGAGCAATGTTGTACAAAGCGCTGTGTTCTGGAGATTTGTTGGGTGGTAATCAACATTTTTTTTTTTTTTGTATCTGTGATGATAATGACTGGCACATGAACAGTTAAAGATTGTGAATATATTAAAGCTGTATGGTGCTTGGCAGTGGAGGTTGCACACTGCCTGCTGTGATTGCAGCTCTGATTAATGATTCCCCCATCTACAGCGGCTTGTGAAAGTTTTTCATTTGCCAGGCCCTGTGATTTATGTCACCTGTTTGCAGTTTTCCTGAGCTAGTAGGAGTGCGCTGTCTAGCTGCACCGCTCTCTGCTCAGTGTCTGTGTATTCTGTCTGTGCAAACCTAGGGGAGTCCATGTGATTCATATCCTCAGTTTTCCAAAGTCCCTCTGAGTCAATCATGGCTTTTGCTCTTCCAGCTCGTATTCAGTGGCACTCCTTTTTGTACTCCTCGTAAACTTTGCTGTATAAGATCGTCTAAGTTTTACAAGGGTGAGTTATCGAACAATTAAAAGGGCAAAAGACGATTGAAGATAAGCAAAACAGAGCTCCGCACGGTTTAAAGAGACTTTGTCATGATTGGGCTTCTGAAAGGTTTTAAATATTCAGTCTTGGATTCCTGTAATAACAATGGGCTTACTTACGAAAGAAAGACCCCCCCCCCCCCCCAGAGTTGCCACCTCATCCCTTTTAACCCGAACACATATGAATTACACAGCTCCTGAGGCTAATTTAATGCAGATAAGGCCCCTTTTCACACGATCGGACCGTTCAGGTCTGCCTGTCAGTTTTGACGACGGACCTGAACGGGCGCTCCATGTTAGTCAATGGAGCGACGGATGTCAGCGGAGACATGTCCGCTGACATCCGACCCGGTCCGATCCGCTAAAAGCAGACGGATGGCCCTACATCCAGGTCCGTCGCTGGCGGATTAGATCGGGTGAGATCTGATGAAAACGGACATGCTGTCCGTTTTCATCCGATCCCTCCATAGGCGGCAGCGGCGCTTGACAAGCCCCTCCCCGCTCAGTGAGCAGAGAGGGACCTGTCACCCGCCGGCTCAGCGGAGATCAACGGACTGATCTCCCGCTGAGCCGGCGGACCGAGCGCCTCGTGTGAAAGGGGCCTTAGGCACCAAGTACGTTTACTTCCCACCTTAATCAGCCACAGAACCTGTTTAATCAATAGGTGTTCGGTTTTAAAGGGATGAGTTGGCACCCCCCCCCCCCTTACCTTCACTTTATATACCACACCACAATTTCTGTGTTCCGGGTGCATTCCTCCATGCGCTTTTTTTGATGTGTTCCCGTGTTTTTTGTTTTTTGTTTTCTCCTTTTTCCTTCAGCTCAGGACGTGCATTCCGGTGAGTTTTTGATGCAGTTAGCAGTGTTCCAGATACGTTTCATACAGAAGAAAATGCAACATGTTCTACTTTAATTGACTGCACTGGAATGTCCTGTAGTGGTGTGAACTAGGAGCATTGGAATCCATGCTAAACACTGTCCATGCATTTTTGATGCAAAATAAGAAGGCACTAGACTGCATTTGGTGTGGACCAGCCCCTAAGCCTAGGTTCACACTGATGTGGGTTTGAAATCGTGCAAGTTGAGCTGAACTCTCACTATTTCAAACCGCATGTCAGTCCGACTTCGAGAGCGATTTCAGAGATATCTGTGTGGGTTCCTACACAGATGTCTATTGAAATCGCCCCCAAAGTCACCAAAAGTATTGCAGGAACTACTTTTAGGAACCGGTGTGGCACCGCAAAGTCAGCGTCGCACCAATCTGGACGTTGCCGTTTCCACCAATAGGCAGCGGTTTGACATGTAAAATCGCATGTCAAAAGGGCCTGATGTGAACATGGGCTAAATCGGATTCTTCAGAGGTCACCTGTTGCCTGACGGTTATAACCTTTGAAACGTCTGACCTCACATTGTCTCCAAGCTTCTGAGTGTTCATAACAGCATTAAAGGCTAAGTTCGCCTTTTGAAACGAATAATAAATGCACATTTATTATTTTTTTTCTAAGGAGCCTGCAGAGCATTTCACCTATGGTCAGCAAATCACAAGTGCAATATTTGGCTCCTGCAGACTCTCAGGATAGCTGTCTTGCCTGTACCGTTGATACGGGCAGGCAGTTATCTGAGAGCAGGAAGACCAATAAACTATGAGGACGCTCCCCAACACCTTCGGAGTTCATTGAGAGCTACAAGCTGTCAGCCGCAATGGCTGAGGGTATTCACAGGAAAGCGGACATGGACCTGTTATCTGGCCGCTCTGTGCAGCTCAGCAAGGGATCACCTGACAGATCTCCTGCTGAGCAAAACCGGATCCGGCCCATGAGAATGGGGCATAAGTCTGAATTTGTTTTTACGCAATATACTTTCTAATCAGATCCTGCTCTCCTGTCTGATTTTGCCTTTGGCGTGCTAGGTATGACCAGCCCGGGTCTAAAAAAGAACCCTGCAGGACCAAATCCAGAGCTTTGAAGCATTCCTTGCACTGGTGGACACTCGTTCTTCCTTCTTTTCATGTATTTGGACTATTGGCATTAAAGGAGAAGTACAGCCAATGCTCATTTGGCGTTCCTTCTCCTGTGACCCATTTTCAGCCGACAGCAGGCTGAAGCCCGCTGTCGGCTGAACTCACAGAGCTGGTTTGGGCTCTGGCAAGATCGTGACAATGAAGTTTGGATTCACCCACATGCCTAAACCAGCACCCGGCTCAGCGAGCCGCTGAAAGCCGGAGCCAGCTGCTCTCGCCCCCTCCACAGCCCAGTGAGCGCGGGGTGGGGGGTGGGGGAGGGGGGCTAGAGCAGAGAGCCGGTGACTGACAGCCAGCTGTTTGCTTAGGGAGCTCTGAGCACTGAGCAATTGGTGGTGTTTGTTCGCTCGGTTCTCAGCATCCACCTAGGTAAGTATGAATCGGCAAGAAAAAAAAAAAGTGCATACTTCTTTAATTATCTGTGCACTTATAGCTTGGTACATTTTAGCCTGTTTTTGTATCCTACAAATGTATCATTATGATGCTATGCTAATTGATGCAACTCTGTGGCTGCTATTCTTTATCTATGGAATTGCCTTCAAAAATGGATAAACTATAGCGCCTCTGGTCTGGAGGATTATCAGACTGCACCACATCCCGTAGATACCATAAATAAAAAAACAGACTAAATACTAGGACTTTTAAGGTGCATACCCTCAATCATTACACAGTTGGTCATATGTTAAAAGTATTATGATCTTTTCAGATTTTCAGCAGAACATTAAACACAACTCTTAGCTTATTCAGCCATACTCGGCTGAAATAATTTGAATAAAGAATAGCACACTGCACATAGAGCCGCACATTGCAGTAACTTGCGTTTTAATACAACCCAATAGTGGAAAAGGCTCTCAGTTTAGTCTGGTTGTGGCCACTGTGTCGTATTCCATCTGCCAAAGCAGCGCATGCTGGGTCATGTGTTTTCCTTGGGAGCTATAATGACCAAGACTTGCGTACTATAAACTGTTTTCTCTGGAAGAGCTTCGTTTTTCTTTGGCAGCTAAACAAGTCTGTTGTAAAAGACTTGCTTACTATAAATTCTTTTTTTTTCCATGGAAGAACTTGTTACTATGTCTTCAAGGGAATTGTTGTTGGAATTGTTGAGTGTTGACTGTAAAAAAACAGTGGTCTCCAAACTGCGACACGGGGGCCAGATGCGGCCATTTGCTTGCTTTTAGCTGAGTCTTGGGGCAATATTTCATCCACTGATACCAACGATGGGGTATAATTACCCCCCACTGACACCAATGAAGGGACACAATCCTCCCAGTGACAGCAGTGATGAGACACAATTCCTCTCAGAATGAAACCAATAATTGGGCCCAATGACACCAATGGTCGGGCCAATCCGAAAATATGTTTTTTTCCCACTGATATCGGGAACTTTTCCACTCCCAATGGCCACAGTCCAGCCCGTTTAAAGGATAGTAAACTGGCCCCTTGTTTAGAAAGTTTGGAGACCCCTGGTATAGACCAACATAGTTCCCTTAAAGGGGAAGTAAACTTCCATCACAAAATTTTGCCTATAGTAAGGCTTACCTATAGTTAGTGAAAATATATCCTAAACGTGCACTGTTTAGGAGCTATTTATTGTACATGCATCGAGTGACATTAATGCCGCATGTGTTCTGAAGGAGTGGCCACCTGCGCTGTTCCTTCAGAGACCTGTGCCGTGAACGGCGGCTACCGCACACATTCACAGGACTGACGTCATCGCGGCTCCGGCCGCTCACAGAGCCGGAGTCCGCAAACCCGTAAGCGAGTGCAACATTGCATAACTGGAATACTTAGTTTTCAGGTAAGTGTCACATAATGTGCTAGTATGCGATGCACCCTAGCACATTATGACATTAGCAGGTAAGAAGAAGAAAAAAAATGTCCAGCAGTTTACATCTGCTTTAAAGTGTAGCTTTTGAGTATGTTTAGTGGAGTGAGTGCAGGGTGGAAGCAGTATAAATCTCACCAATATAGTTATTTACTTTTTTCTTTTAAAAGCCATCTTAAGCCCCGGTTCACACTGCTGCGACTTGTCATGCTTGAGAGTTCAAAGTCGCATGACAAGTCGTGCCCCATTAATGGCAATGAAACCGCTCTAATTGGTGCGACTCTAGTCGCTTCAACTTAGAAAAAGGTTCCTGCACTACTTTTGGTGCGACTTCAACATGACTTGCATTGACCTGCTAAAGTAGTTGCATTTAAGCGGCAAAGTCGCGCAGGGATGTCGGATTCAAAGTCGCTGCAGTGTGAACCTGGGCTAAGGTCACTACAAAACCCTGTGTGTAGAAGGTGAAAATAGCTTCAGCCCAGGCTTCTTCCAGGCAAAACCCCTCAACGCGTTTCGCCACGGTAATTATGATTAAGCCCCGTGGGTGGGGTGAAATGCATTGGAGCTTTTGGGACCTTTCTTTCTTTGCACATGTCACCGCAGCATAATGCATGGTGCTGCTCTTTGGAGACATAAATGAAGTGTCACTGTGTTAAAAACAAAAATGTAAACCATGCAATGCGCTGAAACGTGCATTAAATCACTCGCTCGGACCTTACACGGACACTAGCAAGCAGGGTAAAATGTTGCTTTTACTGTGTGGGCTAGTGTGAAGGAGCCTTAAAAGTTTTTGAGGTTTTCCTTTTTTTTTTGCATATTTTTTTTTTGCCCAATGTTGGGCTTTAAAAAGGAATTCTACCAATACTGTAGCTGCTGCCTTTTACTACTAGGGTATTTACCTGTCCAGGCATCCAACGGTGTCCTCACCCGTACCATCTTAGCTAAGGGAAACTGGCAGTGAAGCCATTTGGCTTCAGACTGCGCATACGTGAATCACGCTGCGTGTTCGCAATGGCCGGCTGCGGTGGGGGGTGGGGGTGGGGGGGCGAACTTCCGGCTTACTTCGCCGCCATGAACTGAGCCGAAAGTGGGAGCGGGTACCTGTCAAAATATGTGGGAGCGAAGGGGGGAGGAGGCAGACAAGCGGAGCTTCTCCTTTTGGGTGGAGCTCCATCTTTGCCATCAGTGGATGCATTGTGCTCATATCTCTTCTTTGTAGTTGTGTTTCTCCCTGTCTTTGGAATTCAGCATTATTTTGATAAAGCGTTTAATTGTTTTAATCTGTAATTATGCTTTCCCTGGCATCCTGCGAAGAATAATGTTGCCGATTAAACGGTTATTTGCTGTTTGTGGATGATATTCGTCTGGAAGGTATTGAGCTAAATCCCATTAAGTGGACAACCGCTGGCGTGCTTTATGTCCCAGGTTCTCTAAACACTCATGGAGACTGTTGTACATCCTATTAGTAGCTGCTTCCTATGGCGTTGTTTAGGATGAGCTCATTATGACTGAGTCATCCTCTTTTATGCTTGTGAAAGATGAGGGATTTGATTTAATTGTTGAATGGACAAGACTGTATTCTCAGCTTTAATTTGGTCCATACAATTAATTGCAGAGGGACGCGTTCACGGAACGGTCTGGTTTCATCTCTTGTTTTATTTTTTTAATGATTTTTTTTTATTTCTCCCCTCTTGCACCCCCCCCCCCCCCCCCCAAGGCCTGTGTGTCTTTCCTGTTTTATTTTAATTTAGGGCACTCGGGCAGCCCCTCATTTCAGTGCTTGTGATATTAAACAAGTGTTTTTAATTAAAGATCTGCTTGTTCATGGGCCAATTTATTAAGGTCCTTTGACCCCTCTGCTTGCTACAAATGAAAGCAGGCCTTCGTGTTTGTACAAGTCTTTCCTTTGAAATATTTCACCCACGCAATGACTGGTGGGATATTGGCAAACTCCTTGGAGCCGTGACTCAGAGCCCCTTTACTCACAGGACCTCCATGAATCATCATCCGTATCCCTGTTCTTATCTTGGCCATGGTGTGTTCTCAAAAATAATTCATAGGAATTAACATAAAATTTATCAAGTATCTCCGCGCTAAAACCTGAACTGCGAAGACCAATGAGTCAAGCCGCACACCAAATGTATCTCCTCCAACGTTTAATCCTGTTGACGGTACACCCTGAACTCCCTCTGGAAGCCACGTTCTATCGTTTTTCCCCTGACAAGGCCTTATTTGTAGGAACTAAACATGGGATTAAAGGGGTAGTAAACGGCCACAAGAATAAAAAAAAATTGGGCCCCCCTGCAGGTTTAAGTCATAATGTACTAATACTGGGTTGTCACGGCTCCCTGGTGTTTCCATTTTCACTCAGTCTTGCTTCTGGGTGTGCAGGGCCTGGCTCTTTCAATGGCCGGGGCTGTGATGACATCACTCCTACGCAAGCCTCAGCTACAGCATGGTGCTCTGCATTTTACGGCATATTGTATGATCTGAATGCAGAACATCACTGTGCATGTGT
Source organism: Lithobates septentrionalis (assembly GCA_037952835.1). Classification (NCBI taxonomy): domain Eukaryota; kingdom Metazoa; phylum Chordata; class Amphibia; order Anura; family Ranidae; genus Lithobates; species Lithobates septentrionalis. Next base: position 752,349 of record JBBDGP010001542.1, on the reverse strand, counting down.
CACCGGCTATTGCCGATGTACATGTTTAGGAGATATTCATACAAATAAGCCTGATTATAAGCTTACCTGAAGGCAGGGCCGTGGATAAGGTGGTGTATGGGGCTCAGGCAGCTGGGTGAATTGGAAGTGGGCAGGGAGAGTTATTGGCATAGTGGGGGGGGGGGCACAGTTACTGGAACTGATCCTCTGTCTTTCCGGTAAATGTCACATTTACTAGCCCCCATTTACTAGCCCCTTCCTTTCCCGAATAAACACAATGAGTGATTGGTACCAATCACTCAGTGTTTATTCATAACTGAAGCGTAGTAAACTGTTTATGGGGGGGGGGGGGGCCCTGTTCGGTTAGCTGTGTGGGGAGCCGTGGTTCCTAACAGTAGCCCTGCTTGTAGGTACAACTTAAAAAATAGAGTTTACTACTGCTTTAGGCTGGGTTTTCACTAGAGATCGCAACGGTTCATAGCAGGAGTCCGGTGCGTCTCCATTCACCTTTTCAGATCCGATTTCAGCCCAAATTTTGGGTTGAATTCGGACCTGAAACAGGCCAAAAGATGCAGGACTCCTGTGCAATTCGCACCGAAACCACTGTGGAGATGTGTGAACCGGCTCCATAGAGAGCCAGTCACAATCTCCTGCTATGCGAATTGGATGTGGAGAACCCAGTTTCCAATTCCCATTCGCAATAGTGTGAATCCAGCCTAAAACAACGTTGGAGCACATACGTTTGGTTGTAGCTCATCTCATTGGACCTCACAGTGGAGTGGAGTGTGTAGAGACCCTTGAGCTAAAAAGAGAAGTTCACTTTTAGTAACATGTTATAGGTTACACCCATATCAGCTGCCTATACCCCAACCCAATCCCACATTGTGACAATGGCCAGGGAATCCCCTCCCTGCAGCCAGTGTCGAGGATCAGAAATAGCAGGTCTGTGCCATTCATTCAATTGCGGCTGACAGTTTGTCATGGCTCAATGAACTACGAGGGCGCTGGTGAGGTGAGGTTTGTTAAACGCCCTTTGGAACTGCATTGGTCACATGAATGGCTGCTGAAGGTAGGAAATCATAATGCCTTTTTCAGTAGTTCATATTATTAGGAGCAGTAATTAATTGTAACTAATCACAATTTATTTTTTTACGCCAGAGGGCCGACCCATGCATATCATGCTTTACCTAGTTGGAATTCTACCCCTTTCCTGGACAGGTTGTAAACTTGGGATGGCATAACTACAATCTGTGCCATGATAAAATTCTTTATTGTTTTGCCTGGGGTAATTACATTGTGTCTGTAAAAATTCTCTGTATTGGTCAGCACATTGGTTCCCAGCACATGAACATGGTGCTTGGCCACCAATATAGTAAATGGGTATGAATAAAAAATCATTGGCCTAGTTCTTCCCCCAGCTTTAACATCTTGAAGTAATTCTTCCTAAATCTTGACTGTACATAAAGGAGAAGAATGACCAAAGCTTTTTTTGCAATACGTCTCCTATGGATCACAGGAGTGCAGTTCGTTCTGCATTCCTGTGACCTGTTTTCAGCCGAAAGCGGGCTAAATGTTCTCTGCTCAGAGCGGAGTGGAGAACTGAGTGATCTACGATGTTTGATCGCTCAGTTGTCACTGCAGAGGCGATGGGGGACAGATGCAGCATCCGATCAACACTACATCCACCTAGGTGAGTCTAAGGTTTTGTTTTTTTAAAAACCCCTCTTTTAACCATAACCTATTTAATAACACTGTATTAACCCCTAAAACTGTGTACTTGCTCACAGCTCCAGGTTGAGATATCTATTCTGAGAATAAATGGATATAAGAGGCTGTTGAGCTTTTAATTTTCTAGTTTAGGTGTCCTTTAACCACTTCAATACCAGGCACTTAGACACCTTCCCGCCCAGGCCAATTTTCAGCTTTCAGCGCTGTCGCAATTTGAATAACAATTGCGCGGTCATGCTACACTGTACCCAAACAAATTTTTTATCATTTTGTTCCCACAAATAGAGCTTTCTTTTGGTGGTATTTGATCACCTCTGCGGTTTTTATTTCTTGCGCAACAAATAAAAAAAGACAGAAAATTTCGAAAAAAAACAAGTTTTTCTTTGTTTCTGTTAAAATTTTTTGTAAATAAGTAAGTTTTCTCCTTCAATGACGGGCACTGATATGGCTGCACTGACGGGCATTGATACGGCGGCACTGATGGGCACTGATGAGGTGGCACCAATGAGGTGGCACTGACAGGCACTGATGGGCACTGATAGGCGGCACTGATGGGCACTGATAGGTGGCACTGGTATGCAGCACTGATGGGCACTCATAGGTGGCACCGATGGGCACTCATAGGCGGCACTGATGGGCACTCGTAGGTGGCATTGATTGGTACATATGGGTGGCACTGATGGGTACTTATGGGGTGGCACTGATGTGTGGCACTGATGGGCACAGATGGGCACTGATAGGTGGCACCGATGAGCAATGACAGGTGGCACCGATGGGCAATGACAGGTGGCACTGATAAAACATATTGGGGGCATTGCTGGGCAGATCTGGAACATAATGGTGCCAATCGGTGCCCATTTGTGGGCACTGATTGGCACAGATTGGGCACATGTGGATGGCCATGGGGTACGTACCTGGCCATCCACATCTTGCCCCCTCCCTGGTGGTCCTAGTGGCGATCCCTGGTGGTCCAGTGTGGTGATCTGAGGGGGGCTGCGCTGATAAACTATCAGCACAGACACCCCCTGTCAGGAAAACCGCCGATCGGCTCTCCTCTACTCGCGTCTGTCAGATGCGAGTGAGGAAAAGCCGATCAACGGCTCTTCCCATTGACAGCGTGATCAGCCGTGATTGGACACGGCTGATCACGTGGTAAAGAGCCTCCGCCGGAGGCTTTTTACCAAAATCGGTGTAGCGGTGTGTCAGGCTCACACACCGCTCCACCGATCGCCGCGATGCACGCCCCCGGGGGCGCGCGGAGGCATGTTATCCTGCTGGACGTCATATAACTGAACCAGTGGTTAATCACTTAAGCCCCGGACCATTTGGCTGGCAAAAGACCAGAGCAATTTTTGCGATTCGGCACTGCGTCGATTTACCTGACAATTGCGCAATCATGCAACGTGGCTCCCAAACAAAATTGAGGTCCTCCCCCCCCCCCCCCCCCCCCACAAATAGAGCTTTCTTTTGGTGGTATTTAATCACCTTTGCGGTTTTTATTTTTTTGTGCTATAAACAAAAAAAATAGCGTTAATTTTGAAAAAAAGCATTATTTACTTTTTGCTATAATAAATATCCCCCAAAAATATATAAACATTTTTTCTCAGTTTAGGCCGATACGTATTCTTCTACATATTTTGGTAAAAAAAAAAAACGCAATAAGCGTTTGGTTTGCGCAAAAGTTATAGCGTCTACAAAATAGGGAATAGTTTTATGGCATTTTTATTAATAATTTTTTTACTAGTAATGGCAGCGATCAGCGATTTTTATCGCGACTGCGACGACATGGTGGACAGATCGGACACTTTTGGCGCTATTTTGGGGCTATTCACATTTATACAGCGATCACTGCAATTGAAAATGCATTGATTACTGTGTAAATGTGACTGGCAGTGAAGGGGTTAACCACTAGAGGACAGGGAAGGGGTTAAGTGTGTCCTAGGGAGTGATTCTAACTGTGGGGGGGAGGGGCTTCGTGTGACACGACACTGATCACCGCTCCCGATTACAGGGAGCGGTGATCAGTGTCCTGTCACTAGGCAGGACAGGGAAATGCTTGGTTTCATCAGCATTTTCCCATTCTTCCTCTCCGTGAGACGATCGCGGGGGACATCGAGTTCGCGGGACCCGCCATCACGCTCAAGGAGCTTGTGGCAGGCGCGCGCCCGCAAACTGCTTTGTAAAGAGCAAAGTACAGGTACGTTAGTATGCCTGTACGTGCCCTTCTGCTGACGTATATCGGTGTGAGCCGGTCGGCAACCGGTTAAAGTGGTTCTAAAGCAAGACATTTTTGTAAAATGGTAAACGGTTACAGCGCTGATAATCATACAATAACGTGCTACGTGCTAAAAAATATTGGCTATATTATACATGTAACTGCTAGTTACCACAATGTGAGTGATGAATCAATCAGTGTTACCTGATTAGACCCCACCTGAAAAATGTGTTAGTGAATGGTTATCATATCAAATAAAATAAAATAGAAGTGAACTCTAATCACAATATAACAGTGCAAGAAATAGTGTAAGAAAATATATAGAATAAAAAAATATATAGTCCCGACCCAACTAGCCCCAGCTGGGCATGGATCTCAGGCAGCCAACTTAATGGTATCCCAACGGCTCCTATGTGGACAAATCAATCCGTACTCTGATCCAACATCAGGTGCTTCTATATGGATAAGTGGATATTAGACTGATACTTCAACCTATGGAGCCATATATCTTGCGAACGATCACCCAAAAATAGAAGGAGAGAGAATATATATATGGTGAAGTACTGCGGGATGTAAGAGCCAATCGCACTACAGACCGCTACTCACGCTTTCCCTGGTGACAGTCAGGCATAACAGGCATATCAGATGCTTCCGCGATCGCCGCCTGGTAGCGTGCGCTCCACGAAGCCAGGAAGGTAAAAAAGCGTCACTTGGTTGTTTGAAGGCCGGATGTGACGTCTACGCGTTTCGCCCCTCCTCCAGGGCGTCATCAAAGGACTACACATCCAACCACGGCCATCCAATATATAGGGTGAAAAAAGAGAGTGACAGCCAATCAAGGCCAGTGGGACGCCCTCATCACCACTCTTCCTGAATCATCATATCCTGTTATGACCCAGACAACTTTATTACAAAAACGGGATGAACAACATAGAATTGATTTAAAAAAGCTAATCACTAGCTTTGGATACGAAAATCTCATGTGCAATTATGTTGTTACATTTTGAACATATATTGCTTAGATAGGAATAATTGATAAAATACAATCAGAAATAGAAATTATGCTCAAATAAATATGTATAATAAATAAAATATAAAAAATATATAAAAAATTGTGAAAAATAATAAAAATAAAAATAAAAATGAAAAATAAAAATGTGAAATAAAAGAAATATAAAAATAAAAAATTTTAAAAGGTTGAGAAATTCCTTTCCATTTCTATAAAAAATTCCTCCCATTCTAGAATGGAAGAAACTCCTTTAGATCAACCGAGAAAAATTTTCCTTTGTTGATTAAAAGAAAAATGCAGCTATAGCCCCTGCCACTAATCGCAGATTTAGTTTATTCCGTTTACCAATTGGAAAGAAAACAATTAAGATCTAATTCGACATTAATCCCATAAGGTTGCAACGTGCGGAGTCTGTGGATCCATTGGGTTTCATTCTGTGATATTGCCCTCTTCAGATCCGAACCCCGCCAATGGGCTTCCACTTTATCAATACCACAAAAAGTGAGAACACTAGGGTCCCTATTGTGGAATAATCTAAAGTGGTTGGAAAGGCCATGATGTTTATAGCCCTTCCTGATTCTATTAACGTGTTCTCTAAGCCTGACCCCTAGTTGCCTAGTGGTCCTCCCCACATATTGCAAATTGCATGGGCAGGATAGGAGATAGGTCACGTGCGTGGTGTTACATGTGATGAACTTCTTGATCTCGAAAACCCTGCCATCAACTGCTGATGTGAAATGGGTGGTTTTCTTTTTTCGAAATTTTGAAGTCCTACACATCATGCACCTACCGCAACTAAAAAACCCAACCCTATCTAAAAATGTGCACACCTTCCTAGGTGGATTCACCACATTATGTGCTAGTTGTAGCCTAAGTGAAGGTGGTTTGGTGTAAATGAAACTTGGTCGGGCAGGTAGAATTTTTTTCAGGTCAGTATCTTCTAGCAGTAAGGGCCAATGTTCTCTAATAATTTTCTCAAACTGACGGTAATGCCTATTAAACCCTGTCTTAAAAGCTATACTGTAGTCATTTTCTTTTTTCATTTTTTGTTTAAACAACTCCTGTCTATCCATCTCACCAACTAGTTTTTTTGTACGTTCTAAGTCTTCCAATTTGTATCCCTTGGCTCTAAAACGTTCCAGAATAGTATTGGCTTGTAGGTTGTAGTCGTTTTTATTACTACAATTTCTTCTCACCCTGATCATTTGGCTTTTGGGTATACCCCTCAACCATCTTGGATGGTGGCAGCTGGTCAGAGGGATATAGCCATTCCTGTCCACATCCTTGAAATAGGTGCGTGTACAGAGTTTATCTCCCTCTCTAAAAATAGTGAGATCTAGGAAATTAATCTCTGTACAGCTCAGACTCTCAGAGAAAGAGATATTGAAGGAATTTCTACTGATCTCTTGTAGAAAATCAAAAAACGATTCTGGTGATCCTGCCCAAATAATAAAAATATCGTCGATGTACCTTTTATAGAGTTTAAGTTCTGGTATGTTAGTTTGGTATATAGCCTGATTTTCCCAAAAGCTCATAAAGATGTTAGCTACTGAGGGGGCATATTTAGCCCCCATTGCTACGCCTTTAATCTGTCTATAATAATCTTTTTCATGCCAGAAAAAGTTGTGGCTCATTGCCATCTCTAATGCTTTTAGGAGAAACTCTCTCTGTTTACATTTAATGTCAGTATTCCCTAATGCCCACTCAACAGCTTGGAGGGCATCTTTTTGTTGGATGTTTGTATATAGTGAGTTAACATCCATACTTGCCAACAAACAATCTTCAGGTACTTTCATTGGGCTGATGAGTTCTATAAGATCCTTGCTATCCTTAAGATAATCAGGTAACACTGATTGATTCATCACTCACATTGTGGTAACTAGCAGTTACATGTATAATATAGCCAATATTTTTTAGCACGTAGCACGTTATTGTATGATTATCAGCGCTGTAACCGTTTACCATTTTATCTGAGTTTATACACTTTGCTACAGCAGCGATAGCATCTAGCATAACCAATTTTAGTTTCTGTTGTGAGCGCTGTTCCTTTTATTTAATACTTTTAAGGATTATAGCATCTTTTTGAGCAGCAGCTGCGACTTTCACTTTGACCGCACAATTTGCACTTTATTGCACAATATTTGTATATAGTCCAAGATTGTTGGACTGCCTTGTAACATATTTTGAAAGATTTTTTGGTTACAAATCTCTAATTGTGTTAACCATTTCACCAATTTGCCCATTTAGTTTCATCTGCTGGTTTTATATTCTAGCCTCATGGAGATTTTCTCTTTCATTAATGATAGAAGTTTGGATGCAGACAATTTTTTTTCATCCAATAGTGACTCTTCTGATGTCAATCAAGACTTTAAACAGCTAAAAAGTGCCCTAGACAAACAGATTAGAACATGGTGGGATATTTTTTCTTTGAAGAAATATGTGAAGGATAGGATTACACCGAGGCGTTTAAGATGGGATATTGCTCCCAATGATGGGCTCACTGACAAAGATCTTGAAGAAGAGTGGTTCTCTTTTTTTAATCTCACAGAGAGGAAACTCTTGGAAATGTTGATAGGAAGAAAAGAGAGAAAAATCAAATTAATTGAGGCTAATATCAACAGTATCAAAGCCAAACTGGGGCCTTCTATCGCCTCAGGTGAATATAAAGATAGAATAAAACAGCTCCAAGAATTTGTGGATAAAGTGGATAAGGATACTCAAAAGAAAAAAATTAAAAAATTTATCAGAGATACAAATGACTATAAGTCAAATAAAGTTTACAAATGGCAGGATGTGGTTGAGGAAACTGCCATTGAGGCAGCTTCCTCATCCAGAGAGCCAGAACGGGTTCTAGATACCATCAAAACACCCGTCCGTCGATATGATGGTTCATACCAGGATTATACCAGAAACATCCAACATAATGAGGAATATTACAATTCACCCACACCTACATACAATGTAGCCACTTACAACCAGTACGAACCTCTAGGTTGTGATTACCCCCAGTCATCTCATGGGGGATCTAACAGTGGAAGAGGCTTTACCCAAAGGCGAGGCAATTATGGTGGTCAATTCTGGCCTCCCCATCACCCCAATCAACAGCCTCCGCCCCATAGGGGCAGGGGTAGAGGTTGGTACCCCAACAACCAACGAGGGGATTTTCAGAGGAGAGGGTCAGGAGGACCTCCCCTGAGAGGGAGGGGACCCGCCACTCCGAGGGGTCGTGGGAGAGTACAGAATCCATCAGAGGAATGGAGACCCTGGTACCCAATGCCACCACAGTGGCCGGGAGAAGGAGAAAGAAAAGAAGAACAAGAGGGTGCAGAGGAGGCAAAAGGAAAGCGAAAAAGGTTAGTCTAATGGAAGGTATTTTTAATTTGAGCGATGTAGTATTTTCACAGGAAGAATTAAAGGTTCTAGATTTAGGCCTAAAATTTGCTTTGGATAGGAATTTTAATAAATTTGATGCTTTTATTGATCTTCAAAAATTCATAAGGAAAATTAATATTAAAAAGTTTTTTAGCAATACTAATACCCCCACTAATACTCAGATAGAAGAGTATCTACACACTTCTCTCAAAAATAATTCAATCTTTAATCCCCAAATCTCCAACAACCAATTTGTTGGCGTCTTCAGGTCATTAGTTGAGCGAGATCTGGATAGGCTTGTTATACAACCAAAAAGACGTAAAGGGGATTTGGAAAAAGGCTTAAAAGCCCTAGAGAAGAATAAGAACATAGTTATAAGGTCAGCCGATAAAGGTGGGGGAGTGGTAATACTCAACAAAACCGACTATCTGGAAGAGTTGAACAAACTGGTTGGGGACCAAACCACATATGAAAAGTTGAGAAGTAACCCCACAAAGAAATATAAAGCCCAATTAAAAGACATAGTTAACAAGGCCAGGGAGGAAAAAATTCTAAAAAAGAAGGAGGCAAGATATTTGGTACCAAGTGCTCCAAGAGTACCGGTGATTTACCAGGTACCGAAAATCCACAAAAATTCCACGAAACCACCGGGCCGACCCATAATAAGTGGGATCGGGTCTCTGTTCTCTAGATTGGGAGAGTATCTAGACCATTTTTTACAGCCACTCACCAAATGCTATCCTTCTTATCTTAAGGATAGCAAGGATCTTATAGAACTCATCAGCCCAATGAAAGTACCTGAAGATTGTTTGTTGGTAAGTATGGATGTTAACTCACTATATACAAACATCCAACAAAAAGATGCCCTCCAAGCTGTTGAGTGGGCATTAGGGAATACTGACATTAAATGTAAACAGAGAGAGTTTCTCCTAAAAGCATTAGAGATGGCAATGAGCCACAACTTTTTCTGGCATGAAAAAGATTATTATAGACAGATTAAAGGCGTAGCAATGGGGGCTAAATATGCCCCCTCAGTAGCTAACATCTTTATGAGCTTTTGGGAAAATCAGGCTATATACCAAACTAACATACCAGAACTTAAACTCTATAAAAGGTACATCGACGATATTTTTATTATTTGGGCAGGATCACCAGAATCGTTTTTTGATTTTCTACAAGAGATCAGTAGAAATTCCTTCAATATCTCTTTCTCTGAGAGTCTGAGCTGTACAGAGATTAATTTCCTAGATCTCACTATTTTTAGAGAGGGAGATAAACTCTGTACACGCACCTATTTCAAGGATGTGGACAGGAATGGCTATATCCCTCTGACCAGCTGCCACCATCCAAGATGGTTGAGGGGTATACCCAAAAGCCAAATGATCAGGGTGAGAAGAAATTGTAGTAATAAAAACGACTACAACCTACAAGCCAATACTATTCTGGAACGTTTTAGAGCCAAGGGATACAAATTGGAAGACTTAGAACGTACAAAAAAACTAGTTGGTGAGATGGATAGACAGGAGTTGTTTAAACAAAAAATGAAAAAAGAAAATGACTACAGTATAGCTTTTAAGACAGGGTTTAATAGGCATTACCGTCAGTTTGAGAAAATTATTAGAGAACATTGGCCCTTACTGCTAGAAGATACTGACCTGAAAAAAATTCTACCTGCCCGACCAAGTTTCATTTACACCAAACCACCTTCACTTAGGCTACAACTAGCACATAATGTGGTGAATCCACCTAGGAAGGTGTGCACATTTTTAGATAGGGTTGGGTTTTTTAGTTGCGGTAGGTGCATGATGTGTAGGACTTCAAAATTTCGAAAAAAGAAAACCACCCATTTCACATCAGCAGTTGATGGCAGGGTTTTCGAGATCAAGAAGTTCATCACATGTAACACCACGCACGTGACCTATCTCCTATCCTGCCCATGCAATTTGCAATATGTGGGGAGGACCACTAGGCAACTAGGGGTCAGGCTTAGAGAACACGTTAATAGAATCAGGAAGGGCTATAAACATCATGGCCTTTCCAACCACTTTAGATTATTCCACAATAGGGACCCTAGTGTTCTCACTTTTTGTGGTATTGATAAAGTGGAAGCCCATTGGCGGGGTTCGGATCTGAAGAGGGCAATATCACAGAATGAAACCCAATGGATCCACAGACTCCGCACGTTGCAACCTTATGGGATTAATGTCGAATTAGATCTTAATTGTTTTCTTTCCAATTGGTAAACGGAATAAACTAAATCTGCGATTAGTGGCAGGGGCTATAGCTGCATTTTTCTTTTAATCAACAAAGGAAAATTTTTCTCGGTTGATCTAAAGGAGTTTCTTCCATTCTAGAATGGGAGGAATTTTTTATAGAAATGGAAAGGAATTTCTCAACCTTTTAAAATTTTTTATTTTTATATTTCTTTTATTTCACATTTTTATTTTTCATTTTTATTTTTATTTTTATTATTTTTCACAATTTTTTATATATTTTTTATATTTTATTTATTATACATATTTATTTGAGCATAATTTCTATTTCTGATTGTATTTTATCAATTATTCCTATCTAAGCAATATATGTTCAAAATGTAACAACATAATTGCACATGAGATTTTCGTATCCAAAGCTAGTGATTAGCTTTTTTAAATCAATTCTATGTTGTTCATCCCGTTTTTGTAATAAAGTTGTCTGGGTCATAACAGGATATGATGATTCAGGAAGAGTGGTGATGAGGGCGTCCCACTGGCCTTGATTGGCTGTCACTCTCTTTTTTCACCCTATATATTGGATGGCCGTGGTTGGATGTGTAGTCCTTTGATGACGCCCTGGAGGAGGGGCGAAACGCGTAGACGTCACATCCGGCCTTCAAACAACCAAGTGACGCTTTTTTACCTTCCTGGCTTCGTGGAGCGCACGCTACCAGGCGGCGATCGCGGAAGCATCTGATATGCCTGTTATGCCTGACTGTCACCAGGGAAAGCGTGAGTAGCGGTCTGTAGTGCGATTGGCTCTTACATCCCGCAGTACTTCACCATATATATATTCTCTCTCCTTCTATTTTTGGGTGATCGTTCGCAAGATATATGGCTCCATAGGTTGAAGTATCAGTCTAATATCCACTTATCCATATAGAAGCACCTGATGTTGGATCAGAGTACGGATTGATTTGTCCACATAGGAGCCGTTGGGATACCATTAAGTTGGCTGCCTGAGATCCATGCCCAGCTGGGGCTAGTTGGGTCGGGACTATATATTTTTTTATTCTATATATTTTCTTACACTATTTCTTGCACTGTTATATTGTGATTAGAGTTCACTTCTATTTTATTTTATTTGATATGATAACCATTCACTAACACATTTTTCAGGTGGGGTCTAATCAGGTAACACTGATTGATTCATCACTCACATTGTGGTAACTAGCAGTTACATGTATAATATAGCCAATATTTTTTAGCACGTAGCACGTTATTGTATGATTATCAGCGCTGTAACCGTTTACCATTTTATCTGAGTTTATACACTTTGCTACAGCAGCGATAGCATCTAGCATAACCAATTTTAGTTTCTGTTGTGAGCGCTGTTCCTTTTATTTAAGACATTTTTGTACCCTAATGTATTCCCTGCATTAAGGTAAAAAAATGTTCCAATATTGCCCGCCCCTTTTATACTTACCTTTAGAGTGATCATGTTCCAGCACTGTGCCCGTCTGCAGCAGCTCTGGTCTCTCTCACTCCTCACAGGATAGAGGGACAGCAGGGGAGCCATTGACTCCTGCTGCTATCCATCAAATTCTGTGAGCGTGGGGTGGGGCCAAACCATGATGTGTGCGTCAATGGACATGGCAGGGGGTGTGCTTAGCTGAGAAAACCCCTCCTCCCCTCCTAAAGTCTCCTGGGATGTATGACATCATTTGCCTAGGCCTTGAAACCAGGAAATAGAAAAAAAAGTCTAACACAAGTAAATATGATATACTTTCCTATCTATTTACTAATGTAGCAGCAGGATTAAAAATAGTCAATGTTAATTGAGAGAGTGAAGTTCCACTTTAAATATAACCCAATTAGTTGCTTTGGGTTACTCAATTGTACAGGTTCCTTTGGTGGCACACAGAGAAGAGGAGGAGCCTGGAGCAGGGGGAGGGGGCCCCAGAAGGGGAGGAGCAGGTAAGTATGACATGGTTATTTTTACAAAAAGAAAAACTAGCCTTTACAAATGCTTTAAGGTTACAACTTGTTAGGTGAAAATAAGAAAGGTTTCCCTATTGAATATACTCAAGATTAGCTTGATACAAATTCCTCTTTTTCTTATTTTCAACCACAGAACCATAAAGGCTTCTCCAGAAATTTTCTGTTTATTAAATGTGCCATTTTCCTGAGCTAAAACTATGCAAATGATGTTTCTAATATGCAAATTTTAATGTGTTGTTGTAAAGTAAATAACATACCAATATGCATGAAGGAAAGACAATTGCCAGGCTCTGTGCCCATTTATAAATCTTGATTTACTGCGAGGCACGCGATCCAGAACAGCAATTTCATCTTGTGGGTTTCATTTGTCTGCAGAAAGCTCACCCGATGGATCATTCTTAGCCCTGTAATTTCCAGCAAAACCATCATCACATGATTTTACTGACATCAGTTTGCAAGCAAAAATGTTATCAGTAGGAACGCAGCAAGATTATGTATTCCACTGAAGTGGAGGCGTTTCGATTCTCCTTCCATAGAAATGTGGATTGCAATAGTTAATGAGATCAGTTGTATGTAAGGATCTTACCGCATCTCTGAATCATAGAGAAGACAAATTTTGTTTCAGTTTCACACAAGAATACCAAGACTTCCTCGAAACATCTCCTGAGGATACCAGTTAAACTTAAAGCAGAGCTCCACCCAAAAGGAAAAGGTCTGCTGTAAGGCCCCCCCCCCCCCCCTTTACATAATGGCACTATTTTTGGGGGGGCTGGAAAATTGTTTTTGACAGGCACCCAATGCCACTTCCGCTCCAAACACCTAGGCGATCCGAGTGGATGTCCCCACCCACGTCACAGGTCCCAGAAGACTGGGAGACCATTCACAAAGCGCAGCGCGGCTCAAGCATGCGCAGTGCACACCTGGCTGCGAAGCCACAAGCTGTCACAGCTGGGTGCCCACAGTTGAGATGCCGGTGACATAAGACGGAGGGAAGGGATGGCTCGGGTGAGCAAATCGTTGGATCCTGGAACAGGTGAGTGTCTGTTTATTAAAAATCTGCAACTTTTGTAGCTGCTGACTTTTAATAAACACCAATTTGAATGGAGCTCTTCTTTAAAGCGGTAGTAAAGTATAAAACTATATATATATATATATATATATATATATATATATATATATATATATATATATATATATATATATATATATATATATATATAGACAATATAAAATAATGTGCCCTCCCTGCAGGTTTAAGCCATATTGTACTGGTATGCACCACATACTAGTACATTATGACAAACTTACAAATGGAGTCCTCCGCGGTCAGGGCTCTCACCGATCCCTGGCGTGTCTATCCTTACTCGGTCTTTGTTCCGGGTTTCGCGTCTCCGGGTGCTTGATTGGCCGGGCTGATGTGACGTCACTCCTGCGCATGCGTGCAGGAGTCGCACCGCTGCGGCATGCAGAGCCGGCTGTAAATGTGACCTGAGCTGTGCATGTGTGACTCAGATCACATTACCCGCTGACAGGCAGGGGGGACATCTAGAGTCTCTTCTGTTATTAAAAGCCTGCCTGTCAGTGGATTTATTTTTATTTATTTTATTTATTTCAGTTACTTATATAGCGCCGTCAATTTACGCAGCGCTTTACATATACATTGTACATTCACATCGGTCCCTACCCTCAAGGAGCCTACAATCTAAGGTCCCTAACTCACATTCATACATACTAGGGACAATTTAGACAGGATCCAATTAACCTACCAGCATGTCTTTGGAGTGTGGGAGGATGCCGGAGTACCCGGAGGAAACCCACGCAGGCACAGATTCTGCGTTTTATTACCACTGTAGCCTCCCTGGCGGTTTTCCCGAGTGTGGCTCGGGGTTAAAAATCAGGACCATTAGCGGTAACCCCCGAGCCACACTCGGGATTACATCGCAGGATCCTGGTGTGGCATTACTTACCTTGTCCCCGGGATCCTGCGATGTCCCCCGCAGTGTCCGTGGGCTCCGTCCTCTGCCCGAAGCCTCTCTGTGCCAGGCTCCGTTCCCTGCGAGCGTCGCGACGCACAGGGGCGGAGCCTGGCGGCAAATTCAAAAAAATGTCAAAAACATAACACATACAGTACTGTAATCTTACAGATTACAGTACTGTATGAAATGATTTCACATCCCCTTTGTCCCCAGTGCTTTGGCCCATGCCCTGCATGCAGTTTTATATGATGTATACTGTTCTTTCTGCCTGGAAACTGGAGATTGTCCATAGCAACCAAAAAGTGTCCCTTTACGTCAAAAATGGCTTTAAACCAGCTAGAAAACAGCGATAGTAAATTAGAACACTTGCAGAATTGAGCGATAGTGAATCGTGGGGAAATTTATTTTATTACTATTTATTTTTATTTTTTTTAATTATTTATTTTTATTTATTATATTATAATTTATGATTTTGTGTTTCAAACTTTATCATACCCGGGATATCTACTAGACTCTTGTTTGGACAGATTTAAGTGTGTTATTGTTAAGAATTACAGACCTACAATATAAAACGCCAAATTTCCATGCAAAATAATGGTACCGCTTTCAGCACCTAAAATCCAAAATAATCATACCGCCAGGGAGGTTAAGAGGGAATCCATATTTTTTTTTAGTCCTAAAAAGTAATTGTCACTTCATTATTGGCTTGATGCTGATTGTAAATGTTATACACTTAGATTAATTTGCCAAATAATGGGTAAGGGTCCAGCCTCTGTTGTCCAAATCTACCCCTTCTCTGTTTTTGCTGGTACAGTGAATAAGTGATATCCGGAACTAGAGATGTATCGGGGGCCCATTAAGATGAGGTTTATAGCAGAAAGCAGATGGCTTTACCGGGAGGTTATAAAGGAAGGTTAGAATGACGTTGACCAGATTACATAGAAAAATCCGCTAAAATAGACGCCATAGGCCTCAATGTCATCCACAATATCAAACTAAACAAAGTGGTGCTGCGCTGTCTAATATTATTCAATATATATTACATGTGCTTAACAGAAAATATACAGGCTTATCCTTACAGTGATATAAACGAGTAACCAAATATATTTATGTAATCACAA
Organism: Lithobates septentrionalis; assembly: GCA_037952835.1. Classification (NCBI taxonomy): domain Eukaryota; kingdom Metazoa; phylum Chordata; class Amphibia; order Anura; family Ranidae; genus Lithobates; species Lithobates septentrionalis. Next base: position 736,753 of record JBBDGP010001542.1, on the reverse strand, counting down.
AAACAACATTGAAAATCACAATAAATCAGTATGTGTATAAAAAGTCTGTCTCCTTAAACTCCTCCTTGATTCAACATGATACATTTCCATGTATTGCCTTATATGGTTATGTGTATGTGAATTATGTTACACATAAGACAAAATATGGAAATGTATCAAGTTAAATCAAGGAGGCGTTAAAGGGGACATGGAGACATTTTCATACACAGACTGATTTACAGCAATTTGCAGTTTTGTTTTTATGATTACATAAATATATTTGGTTTCTCGTTTTTATCACTGGGAGTAAGGATAAGAGTGTATATTTTCTAATGTTAAATATTTCATAATATTAGCCAGTGCAGCACAGTTTTGTTTAAAGCGGAACTACACGGCCTCTGAGCACCAAAAACCCTATTTAATTCATGTTAATTATTCAAGGCAATCTCCCCCAACCATCCGTGTCTCCATGCTTTATTTGCTGTGAAATTGTTTTGAAAACCACCCCCTAACATTTCTGTCCAAGGACATCTTGAGTAAGGGCAGATAATTCATGTAGCATTTACTTTGTGGAATCTATCTCCCCTTAGCCCAGGCATGCAGGCAGAAGGACATGTTTAGATGAGAATCCCCCCCCCCCCCCCCCCCCGAAGATTCCTGGGATGTATGACATAATTTGCCTAGGCAAGAAACCAAGAAGTAATAGTGGAAATGTAAAAAAAAGTTCAAAGCAAATAAATATAATATACTTTCCTATCTATTTACTAATGCTAGCAGCATAAAGATTAAAGGTACTTAAAGTACTCTTCCCAGTGACCACGAGTATGGGGAGCATTCTTCCCACTGACCATCACACTAATGTATCATGAGTTGTAGATATAGTAATTTTTAGCAGGGGTTTCCTGAGACCAGAAAGTTATTTCAATGGCTCTGTGTTGAAAAAATTGAGAGAGGCTGGCTTAGAAAGTTATTACCAAAACAGTTGTCCCCATTGGAAGGTTTACCCCAAGGGTCTTCAAACTACGGCCCTCCAGTTGTTCAGGAACTACAATTCCCATCATGCCTAGTCATGTCTGTGAATGTCAGAGTTTTACAATGCCTCATGAGATGTGTAGTTCCGCAACAGCTGGAGGACCGTAGTTTGAGGATCCCTGGTTTACCCTCTCTTTCTGCTTTAGTGAAAAGTGTTATAAAAGGTGCATATACCGCGCTACTAGTGAACAGTGAAAAAAATATTATTCCTATGAGGAAAAGCTGCGACACAAAAAACATGTGATATCCATGCTAAAACAGTGCAAAAAAAAAGGGAAAGGTTGTGCTTTTTGAAAAGATTAATCTCCCAAAAAAAAAAAAACTGATATAAAAATGTTGCAAAACCCAAATAACGTAGTGTGGGTAAAAAACAACCCAATCAGCATCCAAAAACACAATGTATAATTGAAAAAAATCCACATAAAGAATTCATATCCTGAAAAATAAATGAAAGAAACGCTGTGTACAAAGTCCACATAAAGAAAGTGCTGAGTCCAATTCCAAAGTGAAGAAAGAAAGTAAGGATGTTAATGCAGGTTTCACTTCCACCACAACCACCGGGGGAGCGAGGGATAGACCTCTCCTTGGAGTGCACACCAAATGGTAGTGGAGACCCTTACCAGAAAAGGTGGACCTCCTATGTATAGCGAGGTCATCAATGCTTGTAGATATAGCCCTCTGCGGGGTCTTATGGGCCGATCCAAGTTATCAGAGCCTCCAGACTCCTATCGTCGTCCTCTCTCCTTGCGCCACTTTACCATCCAGCATGTAGAGAATCTCTCCTTCTGTTTGTGAAACTGGACGTTCTCGCCGGAACAGGCCGCATAAAGGGTGCAAAAAAAAAGGGGACTCCAATAGTGTGTTATCCTTAAACACTATTTGGTTTATTCATAAAAAGGTTCGAACAAACATACATACAAATATATCTAAAAAATTTCTGCCGGCAATAAAAAATGAACGCCCGTGCTTCCGGGGTCACGTGGAGCGTAGTTGACGTCAATGCGTAGCACCGCTACATTTTTTTATCGTTTTTTTTTTTGGAGAATTATCTTTTCAAATAGCGCAACCTTTTCCTTTCTTTTTGCATTGCTTTAGTGAAAACTGTAGAATTTTTGGATGTGTACTGAGGAGAGTATCTGGTACAAATGTTCATTTCACCAAGGTCTTGGTTGGCCTTGGTTCAACGGTCAGAGAATCATATACAGCTTGTCATTCTTCGTGTCCTTTGGAAACGCTGGTCTTCATCAAGCCTTGACACAGATCCCCTAGTGCATTCCATCGTGATTCTTTTAACATTGACTGCTAAATCCCTGAAGAAGGAGGGGGCTTTTTTTCCCCAGAATGCATTGACTGTACTTGATGCTCTTAACCATTAAATGTTTCAAAAAGACATTTAAGTGGAATGAACTTTTGTACCAGGCACTCCTAAAGTACACATCCAAGAATTTACCATCTGAGTGCTCCCTTTGTCTGGATCAGAGAGGTTGCAACCGAGAACCAGAAGGTAGTCCACCCACGCTGTACTTTCATCATGGATCTGCTCCTTCGAAGGAAAATGAACTTCACGTTATATTTGTCAGAACCAATTTTCACTTCTATTGGTTCCGTACCTGTTCTACACACATCAGGCAACTGTGAAATTTGGGATTTCTTGCTTTTCAAAACCATATTTACATTGGAAATCTAGGCCAGTTTCTTAACCAATCTGAATTCGACCCCAGTGGGTACTTCTAATGGCAGCTGAATTTGTATAAAAATCTTTACTTTCCTGTAAAATTCAAGCTAGATCTTACCATGATTCTACTGCCATTAACTAACGAGTGCGTGGTGTGTTACTGTGCGTTACTGCAATGGTATCAAAAAAAGGCCTAGTTGAGAGAACTGTTTTACCCTGCCTTTTCATTAGTGAACTGTATTCCTTTATTTTGCGGTACTGTTAAGGTTTACTGTTCCTTTAATTTCGCCCATGATTATAATGAAGTAACATTTCTAAATGTGTTTTTCTGTCTTTTGGGAAATTTGCAGTGGACAAATAATAAGATTGTTCATAGTTTGGCTCCCCCACATGTCTAACAGACTACAAGAAACTATTGTATAATAAATGTCTTTTCCTTGACTTCCTCCCAGATATGTTACTTGATCTCAGCGACCTTCTTCAGGTATGGTATACACTTCCAACAGCCTGCTTTGTGTTAACCAGCTTTATCACTGCCAGCTGAGTGTTGTCGGGAATAATGGTTTTTATTGTCCAGATGCTTGACTGTTTCTAGACACGGCACCTGCAATGGTTTGACTCCTTATTCTTGCATGCATAGAGATAAGCACCTTGCACATACAGTTCTGTTTTAAACTCCCTTTAGAATACCTGCCAGTACAAGTAGATGATAGGAATCGGGATGCAATTTATATATCTGCGTTTACTGGCAGTTTCTTCATTTATGTCTCCGCTTCTGAGATGGGAATTCCAGCTTATATACCATGCTTTCAAATATTGTAAACTTCCCCGAGTTACCTCTTTTTATAATAAACATATTCTTAACAAAATGAAATTTTAATGGAATATTGAGTGTGGTACACACTAGGGACCTATGAATTCCAGTTATCTGCTCACTTTGTATAAGCAGGGAGGGGCAGTTATCAGAAAAGCTATGATCCATGACATGCTGGGTTCAAGCTACCAACCCACTACTAACAAACACATTTTGAACTCCGCTAGGGGTGGATCATCTAGTAAGAATAATAGCATAACATCTGAATCCTGCTCAAGTCTTTATTTCCATCTTCAAATGGGCGAACTGTGACCAAAATGTTGTTTTTTGAATTTTCAATGGGTTATAGAATGTTGGCTATGATGGGGTTAATTTCATAAGTGCAAAGGCTGAGTGGGTAAAATCTCTCCAACTGATCCTAAAGTATAGCTAATCCAAAACGTTTTATTTAGTTTGTTTAGTTTTATATAGAGTGGAGAGGGATTAGAACTATTGGGTTGTTAGTGCTGTTTGTGTCCTTTGTTAGGGAGATTCACGCTCTCTATTTGTTTTGTTTACTGTAATCATAAAGGAAATCCCACGTTACCACAACAGGAAATCTTCCAATGGGGACATTAGTCCTGGTGACAATCAGGGATTCCCTTACTTTAGTAGAATTTCCTAATTTCCTGTTTTGGCTGTGGGGCAGGAAGTACAGAGAGGGCTCCTTAATGGGACCCAGAGATCAAAAATAAACTGTCAGGGGTTATAATCCTCCCTTATGGTCTGTACACACAGGCCGAATATCGGGCAGTATCGGCCAGTTCAATATGATTGTTGGTACATGATCTTCTCACGAGCCCTTCAGTTCTTTTTCATTCACAAAAAACAGGCAGTGTGTACCGTGCTTAACTCTATCCAAAATGAAAAAAAGTTTGATATTTTACTTTAGTTCCTCTTTAACAGTTGCAATGGGTAATCTCCCATTGGAGACATGTGCCAAAGATGGAGTTTTCTATCAAATTTAGGAGATTTCTTGTTGTTGCGTCACAAACAGGATTTCAGGCAACACTCTCTCAAACCGAAAAAAAAAAAAACAGAATCAAAACTTTCTACACTTTAAACAAAACAGGCTGCGGTGCCACTTTAAAGATGAATTTTAGGAACTCTGCAACTTTGCAGAGACACACTATGCACACAATTAGGTACCTGTCACCTCTTGGCCTTATCTCTATTACTTATATGTGACAGGATTCACACTCTTTGGGGACACACTCTGGCTGTGAGAGGATAGAAGCACACACAGCAGCTATGCTCACCTCTCCCCTCTTCTGCTCATTCACAGAAGCCTTTGTATTTTGTTAATGAGTTCACATAATACAAAGGCTTCTGTGAATGGGCAGAAGGAGGGGAGGGGCGTGCATAGCAGGTCCAGTGACTCTGCTCCTGAAGGACCTGAGACCACAGTGAGCAGCATTGGAGCTCCGGAAGTTATCTTCCTGGAGTACAATTAATCTGTCAGATGTGAATAATAGAGATAAGTCTAGGAGGCAGCAGGCACCTTGTTAGACCTAACTCATGGTATGCCTACAGTTTTTACAAAGTAACTGAATTCCTGGAACTCGGCCATTGAGTATGTGGAGGTGATTTGATAAATGTGTAGGTAAAGCAGGAAGCCTTTTACACACAGCCATTTGCATAAATGTAAAAAATAAAGCTATTCATAACACTGGGTCTCATGCTCCATAGCAGCAGCAGTCTGAGTCACTTAAAGCACCCACCTGTGTTTCATCCTGGAAGGCATGGTGCTCAGATAATGGTAGGTGAGCCCTGGTGGAGTTTAGGACACCATCCGGGGGGGGGGGGGTTCTCTTTTTAAAAATGCTGGACTCCTTTTTCCCATTTTAAATTAAAAGTTGGCCTCAAGCTTTAATGCTGGCCATAGATGGATCGAATTTTGGCCAGTAAAGCAGTGACCAGCCAAGATTCGAACCATCTCTGGCCAGGCTTGTTATACCCAAGTCGATCCATCAGGGTACAACCAGCCTGTTAGATATTTTACATGTGGCTATAGCCGATCACCGTAATCATTGCACCCTCCACCCCACCAGTGGAACACAATAGCTCAGATGGAGGGATTCCCCCATCAAGACTAAATGTGTTGATGGGGGAATTGAGTGATTTTGTTTCCTTCCACACTTAGTGAAAGGAAAGAAAATCAAATCCTCTATGGCTTGCCTAAACCCTGAGCGCAATAAACAAGCCAAGTAGGTAGCATCAGATATAACATTACAGAAAGGCAAATTCTAGAGCCACGTAGACGTTAAGAAGTGTGGGAGGGAGATTTTCATTCATCATTCTACAAACAAGAGCTGCATAGTCATTGTCCAGACAAAACAGTCCTATTCGCTGCCTATTATTTTAACCTTCTAAACACGTTTCCAGTAAAGGCAGAAGGGAAACCTGTAAGAAAACACATCTCACAGCCTGTTATCTCAGATTTGCTTTCACTGGAATACTTCAAACAAGATGACTTAGGGATTATCACCGGTTCACAGATAATATTGTGCGCCAGCTGTTTACAGAATAAAATTGCTCCCATTACGTGGTTGGTACTATTTGCAGCAGATTGTTAGATACCTGCTTTGTCGATCACCAGTCTTCCAGTAATCCTTTTCTCCGTTATGTCACTGTTACTGAACGCAGCTGCAGCCAATTTTGGGAAGCATAGTACGTTAGCATGAGCTTGCAAAATCTTTTGTAAGTGTGCAGCAATGTTAGAGTGACAACGGGGGTCCGCGAAAAATAGAACAGTACCACTTGTTTCCAGGAACGATGACATTTGGTTGCTCAAAGCAGTGGATGACTGCGTTTCGGAATTCCAGAAAAATTGCATACTAAAATGTTTTCAGAACAATGGCATTTTGAGGTTTCAGAATCCCAGCATGCTGACATTTAAAGTTTTGTAATTCTGGAAGACTGACATTTTTTATGTTTTGGCATTATGGCACACTGGCACTTGGTACCCAGAGCATTGGGTGGCATAAACTTGTAACAGAACAACAATAGTAGTTGCAGCTCCTGCGTAATGGCACAACTTTATGCTTGAAGTACGAGAATAAGTGTGTTGATACTAAACCGTATACCCCAAAGGCACTTCAGCCATGTGTGACCTGCAGAATCGTTAGCTCAGTGGTAGATTCTTTTAGTGAAGTTCCATGTCAGACGGAACTGTGTTTAAAGGCCTGGTAGCCCACTTTTATTAAAATGGTAGAAAACAAAACAAAAAAGTTCAACATAAAGTTTTCCTCTCCAGCAAAATATACACAATGGAAATATAGAGCAACCTAGCTCTTAAGGCTCACTCAGCCTCAGTTACAGTACCATGCTGCATAGACCCACTCCTGACCTCTAGGAAAGGAAGGAAGGGGGTTCTCCTACCCCCCCCCCCCCCCGGCTTTTTCACTGCTCTGAGACTTACGGTTTCTCCTGGTCCCCTGGACTCTCTCCCAGGTGTCTTTGCTATAGTCTCCCAGACTCTCTCAGCTGGTCCCACTCTCAGTCCACTGACCTGGAACCTCTCCTACGCGGGGTGCTGTTTTGAGTATATTGCCTTGGTTCCTAAACAGGAGAAATACCTCCTTCCTGGCTGCAGCAACTACACCAACTCCTACTCCATCTCCACCTGCACTGCTCATCTGGTGGCATTTGCGGCCTGAAACTATTTTGGCTTTATTATTCGGGTGCTGGGATAAGTTACAAGTAAATGTGAATGCTATACTATACTATGGTTTTATGACAATTTTATAAATAAAAAGTTTTTATGCTATGGCGCCCCTCTTCTGCTTATGTATTACTGGGATGGAAGCTGTGTAGTTGGACACACTGCATATAATGGTGTATGGAGCAGATTATAAAGTGCTAATGACCTTATTTTAATTAAGAGGTCACAACCTCTGGCGAGTTCTCATAGAGCTGGATCTGTCTCATGGAAGTGAAGCACAGAAACACAAATTGAAAGTGCTATGGAGCACTTTGGATAGTTTGGACATAAGTGGTAACCTTTTGTACATTTGCTGATTTATTTATTTTTTATTTTTCTTTATTTAAAGGACTAAGATCAAATGATAGTTTGTATAATATTTTTTAGTAGATTTTCACCTAATTTGAGATTTTCATCAGTCAACTAGCAGGTTTTTTTTTTTTTTTTTTTATTGATTGTACATATTCTTTCTATATAGACTGCACTAAAATGTGTGCTTTATAGTATTAGGGTATATCAGTAGGTGTTGTGTATATATGTTTATTAAGCACTATCTATTTTTTTTGTAGTTATATTGTTTCAGAAACCTCACCCTGGGTTCACAAATGCGAATTGAATGCGTTTTAACTGCATTCAATTTACATAATGTGAATGTGACCGGCTTTCAATGGAGCCAGTTCACACATGTGCAGGACGGTTTTAAAAAGGGCCCTGTTCGCTTTGGAGTCCGGTTCAGGTGCAATTTCGGGTAAAAATACACACCTGAACCAGTGAACAGAAATGCACCCAGGACTGTCACACTAAAACCACGGCTGCATATGTGTGAACCTAGCCTTAAGGTACCCTATACAGTAGAGATGCACGATTAATCGTTAAAGAATCAAGATTGCTTTTCTACCCCCCTCTCAATCTTAACACAGCATTTTCTGGATTTAGTGCAGAGTGTTCTCTGCTCAAGCTGACAGCTGTCAAAAAAAAACAAAAAAAAAACAGGCAGACTGCCAAGTTTATCACAACATCCCTGGCCCGTACACACGATCCGAAAATGTGACAACCGAACGTCCGTTTATGGAGAGGTTACTAAAGTTACGAAAATTCTCGTACGACAGAATAAAAAAATCGGAAGTGATGTCATGTTTTGTAGTTATTTCTATTGTATTTTCAGACTACAACTATACTGATTAAACGAAAATCATACAATCTGATATCATACGAGAAAAATTTTGTGTTTGTCCGATCGGATGAACTGTCATGATCGGCTCATGAAAGCTCTGTACGAACGATCCGATTATTGTACGATCGATTCGAAAGCGATATTTTTCGTCTGATTTTCGGATCGTGTGTACGGGCCAAGGTGGTGATAAAGAGAAACATAGTAACATTTTTGTTCGTTCAGATCAAACAAATGAACTTCTGTCTGTAGATGAGGGCAGTTTAAGCACTTAAAGACTAAACCTTTTTGTGATATTTGTTGCTTACAAGTTAAAATCAGTATTTTTTGCTAGAAAATTACTTAGAACCACCAAACATTATATATATTATTTTAGCAGGGACCCTAGGGTGGTTGTTGCAATAATTTATGTCACACTGTATTTGTGCAGCGGTCTTTCAAACGCAATATTTTTGGAAAAAATACACTTTAATGAATTAAAAAAATAAACAGTAAAGTTAGCCCGATTTTTTTTTTTTTTTTTTTGTATAATGTGAAATATGAGTGCATTGGGGAGTTTTAATATTGTGTATGCTTTTTGAATCTGTATGGCCTATCAACAAAAGATATGGGTCTGCAATGCAAGTCGTGATGAAGTTGCCCCAAAAGCAGTGCAGGAACCTTTTTCTAATTCTTAATGACTTTAGTCGCACTGATTAAAACAGTTCAATTGCCTCTAATAGAGGGAGGCATGATAAGTGTGAACCTAGCTAAATCTGAAGTGTTTTGAATAATCAATCAAATGTTTGCAGGTATGCCAGAATCTTTGAATTCATACCTTTGGATAATTGTTCTCACCTGGAAAGAACTGTTATTTGTTTAGATTCCTTTATTTTTAGTTTACATCTAAGGAACCCATATAGATGAGTTACACATGGTACCAGAAGGCTTTAGCAGTTCCTTGTAGGATGTGTTTAAATACACAATGTATAACGATTAATTTTATGCTCTTGATTGGTGAGCACTTTTCTCAGCTCAGCATATCACACGTGGCAGGACCACCCTGACGTTGGTATAATTTATTATTAGCCTACTTAGCCAGCTCTAAATACAACATACAGCTGCTTTGCTGGACAAGTGCAGGGAGAACTTGTATCATCAACCTCTAACTTTCTGTTAACTAATAGCAGCTGAAGTATAGTTTCATCTTGATAGGGTGCTGGATACAATTCTGGGGTGATTTTTTTTCTGAGGATCTGTAGAATGAAGACTGGAAAGAAAGCCACCATGGCAACCAGATATAGCCAAGGATTATTTTTCTAAAGTTTGGATTTGAAAACCTCTGACTGGTAGCTGTGGGCAGCAGTCCTGATTGTACTTTGTGTTTTATGAAAGGGGCTTTTGTAGTTTATTTTTTCCTGACCTGCAAAGTAAAGGCATAATGTGCTAGTATGCATCGCATACTAGCACATTATGTGAAACTTACCTGCAAACAAAGCCCTCATCACCGCTGGAGGCCGCATCCATCTTCACCCGGTCTTCCTTCCGGGTCCGCGGACTCCGGTGTTCTGTCAAAACAACCAACACGTCGAAATCTCCAACCACGTCACTTCCGGTGACTCTCCAGCATCAGTAATTGGAGATTTGGATGAGTTTGCTGTTTTGACACAACACCGGCAGAATATACACTACGGTACACAATATAATGAGCAGACATTGTTAGGCTATCCGCTGGTAACCAACATGGCCACCTCCAAGGTGGCGACAATTTTTTCCTCAGCCCCTGCTCTGTCAAAACAGCCAACTCGTGTATATGCTGCCGGTGTTGTCAAAACAGCCAAGTCGTCGAAATCACCATTTAGTGATGCTGGAGAGTAACCGGAAGTGACATGTTTGGAGATTTTGGCGAGTTGGCTATTTTGACAGAACACCGGCTCTGTGACTGGCCGGAGCCGCGTGACGTCATGACATCGATGACATCATCGGCTGCATATACAGTAAATATCTCCTAAGCAGGGAACGTTTAGAAGTGATTTACAGTTCCCATAGGTAAACCGTAATATAGGCTTACCTAAAGGCACAAACCATCAATGGAAGTTTTACTTTCACTTTAACCACCTCAATACTGGGCATTTTCGCCCCCTTCCTGCCCAAGCCATTTTTCAGCTTTCAGCACTGTGGCACTTTGAATGACAATTGCGCGGTCATACAACACTGTACCCAAATGAAATTATCATTTTTTCCCCACAAATAGAGCTTTCTTTTAGTGTTATTTGATCACCTCTGCGGTTTTTATATTTTGCGCTATAAACAAAAGAAGAGTGACAAGTTTTAAAAAAAACACAATAATTTTTACCTTTTGCGATAATAAATACCCAATTTTTTTTCCTTTAAAACTATTTTTTTCTCAGTTTAGGCCGATATGTATTCTTGTACATAGTTTTGGTAAAAAAAAAAAACCGCAATAAGCAAATATTGATTGGTTTGCGCAAAAGTTATAGCATCTACAAAATAGGGGATAGTTTTATAACATTTTTATTTTTTTACTAGTAATGGCGGCGATCTGCGATTTTTATCGTGACTGCGATATTGCGGCGGACACATCGGACACTTTTGACACATTTGGGACCGTTCACATTTATACAGCGATCCGTGCTATAAAAATGCATTGATTACTGTATAAATGTGACAGGCAGTGAAGGGGTTAACACTAGGTGGTGATTGAGGGGTTAACTGTGTTGCTAGGGAGTGATTCTAACTGTAGGGGGCGGGGACTCACTAGGGGAGGAGACCGATCGGTGTTCCGCTGTACTGGGAACACACCATCGGTCTCCTCTCCTCTGACAGGACCGTGGATCTGTGTGTTTACACACACAGATCCACGGTCCTGCTGTGTTACCGGTAATCGCGGGTGCCCGGCGGACATCGCAGCCGCCGGGCACGCGCACCGAGTGCCTAGTGACACGGCGGGCGCGCGCGCCCCCTGGTGGCCTAGGAAAGCGAGGACGTCCTATGACGCCCGCCCGCAACGAGAGCTGCGCCGCCTGGCCGTCAATTGACGGCCGGCGGTCGGCAAGCAGTTAAAGAAGTACAGCTAAAGCTCGCTTGGCTGTACTTCTGTGGATCACAGGAGTGCAGTTAGATTTGCACTCCTATGACCCACTGTCGGCTGACATCACAGAACCTGACTAGGCTCAGGAAGGATCGCAATCATATGATCTTGATCCGCCCACATGCCTGGATCGGCACCAGGCTCCACCTCTCAGCCATCCGCTGAGAGCCTGAGATGGCCGTTCCCGCCCCCTCCACAGCCCAGTGCTCCAGTGAGTGCGGGGGTGGGAGGCAGAGCAGAAAGCCAGTGACGGAGCTGTGAGGACTGAGCGATCGGCTGTGTTTGATCTTTCGATTAGCTAGGTAAGTATGATTAGAAAAAAAAAAATCTAATCCCAAACTTGTCAGAATGCAGCTGTGTGAAGTGACCCTTGGAGTGAATCCAAATACTGTGTTTTGCCAGTTTATCAGGCAAACCCTGGCTGAAATTGTTATAAAAATTGACATGTTGGTTGCTTGAAAATTGACCAAGGCCCCATTCAGTTAGCGATTTGGAAATGCGGACAGAATTAACACATCTCCAAATCATGCTAAAATTGCATTTCATCCCTAATGGCACCCCATGTGCGGTGCGATTTTGCCGTGCTACAAAACACGCTAGAATTGCGGCAAAATGCGCCTGGCTCAGAGCCAAACTTTGGTCCCTGAGCCTCTTTGCCGCAACAAAGACACATAGGGCAATGCATTAAAGTGAATGGGCTGCCCCAATGCGTGACACACAGAAATGCATGTGAATCACTGAATAAAAAATTATGAGCGGGAACACACGTTCCTACTACATGGAATGTAAAAGGGGCCTAACATGTTGGCCATTTGTATTCTTACAAGCTAAATAATTGTGAGGTGACAACACATCACTGTGTTTTCTAGTGGCATAGCTGTCGGTGGGAGTAAGTACACAATGAAGTGACAGTCGGGGAACTAACACACTGAAAAGGAGAGATCAGAAATGGCTAGCACGGGGGTTTATGATGAGTACTTTGGAAGCTATGGGAGTAGGCCCAAGGATGGCCCAATGGATCCAAGATTTATATAAACACCCTACCACAAGAGTGAAGGTTAATGGCACCCTATCACCTTCATTCACAAATGTATAATAGAATGAAACAGGGGTGCCCTTTGCCACCCCTACTGTTTGTATTGTCACTAGAACCTTTGTTGGCAACCATAAGGAACAATCCAGATATAGGAGGTATAAAGATTGGAGAAAAGGAACATAAAATAGCAGCCGATGACGTACTGTTTTATATTTCTAATTCTAGGATCACAATGCCTAACCTAATGAAGACACTGAAACATTATGGGGATCTATCAAATTTAAAAATAAATTCCTCTAAATCGGAAATCCTAAATAGAAATGTAAATAAACAAGAAGAAAAGCTCTTACAGCAGGAATTCCAATTTAGCTGGAAGACAGAAATAAAATACTTAGGAAAAAGATTGACGTCATCCTCTGGGGAAACTATATCAGGCAAACCTATATCCCATTATTAAATGAAATAAAAACGGAAATAAAAAGAATGGCAAGTAGGCCCCTTTCATGGACAGGTAGAATAACCACCATAAAGATGGTAATAGTACCGAAAACCATGTACAAATTCCAAATGTTACCTATCCCACTACCTCAAAAATATTTAAAAACATTAAAAAAAATATCTACGTTCATCTGGCAGAACAGTAAACCAAGAATTGCATTTTCGGAATTAAAGAGAGATAAAGTGCAAGGTAGGTGTGTGTGTGTGTGTTAAAAGTACCAGATCTGCAAAAATATTATAATGCAGTGTTAGTTTCACGGGTAATGGAATGGGCTAAGGTAGTAAATGAAAAAAGAGAACACAATGAGCGACACACGGTTGAGTAGAATTATTTGGATCCCACCACAATATAGAGCACTGGGGGAAAACGCACATGTTATGACACGTAATATACTTAGAATATGGGATCTAATACATAAGCAAAGCAAATGGAAATATAACTCACCACTATATCACTGAAGGAAACAAATTACCTTATACCTGGTAAAGGGAAACTATTTGGGGATTGATTAAACACAATAATGCACAATTAAAGGATATAACGAAAAATGGGAAAATATATACATTTCAAGAACTAAAACACAAGACAGAAATTATGACGAATAATGAATGGTGGTACCTCCAGCTGAAACACTTTGTCAGTACGCTACCTCAACCAATAAGATTAGCGGAAGATCTTAGGCCGCTGGAGTGGCTAAGTTTTGGCACCAAGCACAAAAAAGGGATATCACAGATTTACAAAAATCTTATTGGCAATGGACGGGCTGGAGGCCCCGCCATATATAAAAAAAATGGGGAAAAGAACTAAGAGCTAGAAGTAATAAATTAAAATTAGAAATAATTATGAGACTGGTACATGCTTCTGCAGTTGATGCTAATACAGCAGAGATGAACTATAAATGTATATCAAGGTGGTATAGAACCCCTGATAAAATAAGTATCAAATAGAGAAATCGCCATTCTGTTGGAGGGGATGTAAGGTAGTGGGAACAATGGCCAATTTATGGTGGGACTGCCCAAAAATTAAAAACTACTGGAGTGGAATGAGATTATACAGTTAATAAAAGAAATTACTAAAAAGAATCTCAGAAGATCCATGGACATGCTTATTTCATGGGACAGTAAATTCAATAAAACAATATAAAGAATCTTTGATCCCTCATTTAATACATGCAGCTAAAAGTCAGATTCATTAAAATGGGCGACTGCTGGCTTGGTTGGCGAGGGGTCAGATAGCCTCCACACACATAGTGAGCATACGAGATGCACAGGGGTTGATGCTGTCTTCTGAGGACATTGACTCCCTGTTTTCTGATTTCTTTCAGGCGGTGTACACCTCTAGGGCTCAGTTCTCCCTTCCTGAATTGCAGGAATACTTGGGAAATGTTCCCTTTCATGCTCTGTCAGACTCTCACAGGACCCAGCTTGAAGCAGGTATCACTCTAGAGGAGGTTCAGGCTGCAGTTGGGGGTTTACAAGGTGGGAAGACCCCGGGTGCAGATGGCCTGCCCACAGAGTTTTACTACCAATATGTAGATCTTGCCCCCAGACTAAAAGCCCTTTTTTCTGAACTTATATATATGGACGTCTTGCCAGACTCTATGGAAGAGTCGATCATCGTCCTGATCCCCAAACCCGGTAAGAATCCACAGGAACGTGCAACCTATAGACTTCCCTCATTGCTAATCTCATTGCTAAATGTTGATGCCAAGATTTTGGCAAAAAAATTGACTACCAGCTTATCCTCAGTTATCTCCACATTGGTTCATGTTGATCAGACCGGGTTCATGCCGGGCAAGGGCACAGATATAAATATCAGACGCCTCTTCCTAAACTGATCCCTAACCCATGATAATGTCGGCATCCGGGTGGTTGCCTCCCTAGATGCCGAAAAGGCATTTGATCCGGTAGAGTAGGAGTATCTCTTGGAGGTACTGCAACACTTTGGTTTCGGCCCCAAATTCCTGCGCTGGATCCAACTGCTCTACCGGGTGCCGAGAGCAAGGGTGCGCACCAATGATCGGATTTCTGATCCCTTTCCCCTTCACAGAGGCACTTGACAAGGGTGCCCGCTATCTCTCGGTCTGTTTGCCCTGGCACTAGAGCCCCTGGCAATATTAGTCAGGGAGTCTCTGGTGGTTCGGGGGCTGCGGATTGGTAGATTGGAGGAGAAACTGTCCCCTTATGCAGACGATGCTCTACTCTATCTGAACGATGCTGGCCCCTCGCTTATTGCTGCCCTGGAGATTTTTGATAAATTTGGAACCGTCTTGGGTATTCGTATAAATTGGTCAAAATTGGCCCTCTTTCCTCTAGACAGCTAAGCCTTGGCCACGGTCAGCCCCACACCACTGAAATGGGTTACGGAATTTAAATATCTGGGGGTCCAGGTGGCTAGGAACACCGCCCAGTATTATAATCACAATATACTTCCTTTGCTCTCCCTCCTCAAGGAAAGATGCCTGTCGTGGATCGGACTTCCACTGAACCTATTGGGCCGTATCAATATACTAAAGACGATGCTCCTGCCTAAATTCAATGATCTTTTCCAGAATAGCTCGGTTTGGATACCGGCATCTTTCTTTCGGGATGTGGACCGCTGTATCAGCTCCTTTATATGGAATAGCTCTATCCCTCGTTTAGTGAAATCCACACTCCATTTACCAGCACACCTGGGCGGGTCTGGCTCTACCAAATTTACAGGTCTATTACTGGGCAGTGATGCTGGTTAGAACCTACTGGTGGTTCGAGGGGCTGTGTTCTAATGCCGCCGTATGTGTGGAGGTGGCTTGGTTGGGCTCCTTGCGGGAACTGCAAAACCTAGTGTACAGCGGGGTGAGGGTTTATGTTGAAATACCTTCTCCGACTAGGACGACGTTACAGGTGTGGGTTACAGCTTGACGTTGGTTCCTCCAAGTGGAGCGCTGATCTCCTGTCCAGCCTCTCTGGGGGAACCCTAATTTGTCTCACTTTAGGACGATTCTGGACCCCCAAGTGTGGGCGAGATTTGGCATTAAGACCCTAAGCGATATTATGCCTGAGGGTGCATTATTGACCTTCACCCAGCTCTCTAGGCTGCACAACCTGCCCGGCTGGATGTATTTTTGCAATGCCCAACTCCGTCATGCTGCCAGGGCCCAATTCCCTGAACTTCCGCTCCTTCAATTAGACCCGAAGTAGGATCTCCTGTCTCGCAATGGTCTAGAGAAGCCTCTATCTGCCTTTTATGGCACCTTGTTAACCACTGACTCTCCTAAAATGGATAAATTGTGGGACATGTGGAAACTAAATATTCCTACCTTGGACAGGGAGGATTGGGTAGACTGCTTAGAGCACGGTCCTAAGTTTGTAATCTCTTCAGGGGATAAACTAATACAAATAAAGTTTCTATCAGGTCTATTTTACCCTGGTGCGGTTGTGTAGGATATATCCTGATAGAGACCCACACTGTCCCCATTGTCAGACGCAATTGGGCACTTACCTTCATATGTTCTGGGAATGCCCTGCTCTCTCGACCACCTGGTTGGGGATTTTTGAACAACTGAATGTCTGACTTGAATTGTCTGTCCCTATGTCACCAGAACTGGCCCTGTTAGGTATTCACGAGGGTGAACAAAGACCCCACCACAGTAAACTGTTGATTTTGTATCTTTTATTCTACGCAAAAAAATAAATTCTCTGTAAATGGTCCTCCCCTGCTCCCCCTACCCTTTCATCCTGGGAAAGTAAAATAAATGCCGCTTTGCCCCTCTTCAAATTAATATACATTAGTCGTGGCTGTCCCTGGAAGTTTGATAAGGTGTGGTTGCCTTGGATATCCCAATGAGGCTGCCCCCTCCCAATTCTGCCTCCTCCTTTTACCGTCTGCCAGACAAGTACTAATCTGAGGTTGTCCTGCCTCCTTCACCCCACCCCCACCCCACAGCTGGGCCCAGCCCCTGAGTATGTTATGTTTCTTTAAAAAACCTGTCCTACTGTTTTACTGTTCTTAATGCTGATTGGACAATGACTACGTATCACCTAATGTCACCTTTACTGTATTATACCATGTCTTGCTGTCTCTGATGATTGCATATGTCATTGTATTGTTATTTAATCCTTCAATAAAGCACTCCTGATTGTTAAAAAAAAAAAAAAAAAAAAAAAAAGTCGGATTCCAAGACATTGGCAAGAAATAGAAAGTCCCACAATAAAAGATTGGATTAGAAAGGTAGAAGAGACACATAATATGGAATATCTTAGCTATAGTGGAGAGGAAGAAAGAGGGAGTGATAAACAGATGGAAAGATTGGAAGGCGTTTAAGAAGACGAGGAGATATTCGGAGGTTGTAAGTGGAAGAAACCCGGATTAAACTAGGAAAACTGGGCGAAAATTAGGAAACTTAGACTAGGGATGGATGGGGACAGATGGGAAGAGGAAAGGGAGGGGGGTGGGAGTGTTTTTTCTTGAAGGGATGGAAAATGAATACTGTATTTATTTGCATGTTGCACTTTACTGGTGTGTTTGTCTATGGATATAAATCAAAATAAATAATAAAAAAAAAAAGGAATGGCCAGCATATTTCTTCCCAGTCTTTGCCAGTCCTGCCCAATGCCCCTCGCATAAAGTGTTATTTTTTTTCCCCCCAGAAGTCTTCAGGCTGGCCACGTGACACTGGGGGAGATTTACTCAAACCGGTGCAGCCAAAATCTGATGCAGTGGTACATGGTAGCCAATCAGCTTCTAACTTCAGCCTGTTTAAAGGGGTTGTAAAGGTTCGTGTTTTTTCACCTTAATGCATCCTATGCATTAAGGTGAAAAAACACCAGTCAGTGACCGGCCCCCCAGCACCCCAACCCCCCCCCCCCCGTCTGACTTACCTGAACCCTCGAACTTGTCCCACGGGGACATGCTCTCTCTCTTTTCCCCGGGGTTCTCGGCTCTTGATTGGATTGATTGATAGCAGTGCAGCCATTGGCTCCCACTGCAGTCAATGACGCGGGCGCCAGGGGGCGGGGCCGAGTCCTGCATTCGGCCTCTATGGACGCCGAATGCTGGACTCGGGAGCGCGCCCGCAAGGTAATCCCCCGGGAGAGCGCTTCTCCCAGGGGGTTATCTGATGTGGGGAGGAGCCGCTGAGGGACCCCAGAAGACAAAGTTCGGGGCCACTCTGTGCAAACGAGCTGCACAGTGGAGGTAAGTATGACATGTTTGTTATTTTTAAAAAAATTAACCTTTAGTGTCACTTTAAGCTTTGGCAATAAAACCTGGAAGTTGATTGGTTTCTATGCAGAGCTGCACCAGATTTTGCACTCTCCAGCTTTAGTAAATAACCCCTATTGGGTCCTCCTTTATTTTTGCCTCTTCTTTGGCATTGGTTGGTCCGAAGCCCTGGTTCACACCAGTGCAATTTGTCATGAGATTTGACAGTTCAAAATCGCATGACAAGTCACACCCCATTGCCGGCAAGGGAACTGTTCAAATTGTTGCTACTCTGAAAAAGGTCCCTGCACTACTTTTTTCCGATTTTATTGCGACTTGCATTGACTTCTGTTAAATTAAGTTGCAAGCTGCAATGAAATGGCACATCAAAATCGCACTGATGGGATGGCTTTGAAATCATGCTAAAGTCGTGCGATTTCAAAGCTGCAGTGATGTGAACCAGGGCTAAATGATGAAGGGAGTTTAGCGGACGTGTCAGCACAGTTCTCCACATTTTTATACTGTGAGTGTAAGGAGCCAGGGTGACGGGTTCCCTAATGTTCTGCACCCCAAGAAGTGGGTGAATGATGCTGGGCATCATTTAGCGCAGAACAGGACCAGTGCTGATTCATAAAGTTTGTGACTTTTGGGTGGAGATGGCTCAAGAAGAGGTGATTATTAGGCTCCTTTCACACAAGTGGCCATGGTCCACTTTTTACTGCCCCTCCCTAACTGACCACCTACAAACAGACGGTGCCGCTCGGAGCAGTACACTTTACCGCTGCCTTAAAGTTTTGCATCACGGTGTTGCAATTTTAACACTACATGCAGATTTTGACAGGCACTTGGCTCAGTTTCAATGCAGTCCCACAATGTACAATTTCTGTTCAGCAATAATAAAAAAGAATGCATCAGGAAGGCAGCAGTATTGCGTCCTAAGTGCCTGCTAAGCTCTTTTCCGTATCTGCTGCTAGTGTAAAAAGAGCCTTTAAATGGGATCTGCATTTTTTTTATTTGCAAAAATTTCTAGTCTATTTAAAAGAAAAAAAAAATATTCAACGTGGATTTTAATGACAGGTATATTTTAACTATTTTGACCAGGCCATTTTTTGCTATACGGCACTGCGTTACTTTAACTGACAATTGATTGGTCATGCGACGCTGTACCCAAATAAAATGTATGTCCTTTTTTTTCTCCCACAAATAGTTTTCTTTTGGTGGTTTTTGATCACCTCTACGTTTTTTTTCTTTTTTGCGCTATAAAAAAAAAGCAGCGCAACAATTTTGAAAAAAAACAAACATTTTTTTTACTTTCTGCTATAAAACATAATCAATAAAAGAATGTAAACAATGAAAAGTCTTCAATTTAGGCCAATATGTATTCTGCTACATATTTTTGGTAAAAAAAATCCCACTAAGAGTATATTGATTGGTTTGCGCAAAAGTTATCATATCTACAAACTATAGGGATATATTTATGGCATTTTTATTTATTTTTTATTTTTTGTTACTAGTAATGGCAGTGATCATCGATTTTTAGCGGGACTGTGACATTGAAGGGGACAAATCGGAAACCTAACTGACGCTTTTTTTGGAACCAGTGACATTATTACAGTAATCGGTACTAAAAATATGCACTGACATTGTGTTAATGAGACTGGCAGGGAGGGGGGTTAACATCAGGGGCGATCAAAGGGTTAATTGTGTCCCTAGGGGGTGCTTGCTAGCTGTGTTGGGGGTGGTCTGACTGGGTGAGGACAGAGATTGGTGTTCCTGCTTAGGAGGAACACAAGATCTCTATCATCTTTCCTGTCAGAACGGCCATCTGCCTTGTTTACATAGGCAGATTGCTGTTCTGCCTCTCTGGGGAACGATCGTGGGTGGCTGGCGTACATCGGGTCCACTGGACCGCTGATTGGCTCCCCCTCGTTCCAATCAGTGCGTGCGCACCCCTAGTGTCTATTGCACAGAATGACGCATAGGTACGTTGTTTTCACGCAATAGAGCTGAACCGCCGCAATACATTTGCGGTAGGCAGTCGGGAAGTGGTTAAGATGTTAAAATGACTGTAAATGATCACCTTGTAAAATAACCCATTTATTTTAAGGCCCCTTTCACACTTGTGAGACTTGTCCTGTGACTTGGGACTGCAAAGTCGCATGACAAGTCGTACCCCATGATTTCCAATGAGTACCATTCATATCTGTGCGACTTCAAAGTAGTTTCTGTACTACTTTGGTCGGACTTTGATACGAGTTGAGGTCCATAGACCTCAAGATTACACAGGCATTCCCTGAAATCACGGCAAAATCATGCGACTTTCAAGTCGTAGCAGTGTGAAAGGGGCCTAAAATAGAAATGAAATGCAAAACATTTTTGTATAGATATAAAAAACATTTTATAAACACCTTTTTTCCCTTTTTATAAGTGATCACACTCCCTCTGTTCTCAGCTGCCTAAGAGCTGGGGGGGGGGGGCAGCAGCAGCACACTGAGCTTCCCAGTGAATGGCCGTGCAGCAGGGGTGGCGTGTCGGTGTGCCAGGACAAGTCTGATCATTGCAGGGGAGCACACTGAGTACTTTGCACCTGATCACTGCACAATCTTATTAATTTAGAGGGCAAGTATTTTATGTCTTGGGTTTTAAAAGAACCAGCAAGATCCTTACTTGTCTGAAACCCAGCAAAGGATTGGCTTTTCCTCTGGTGTCCTTTCCATCTCTGAGTAAAAATAATTGCTGTACCATGCCCTTGCAGCCCTGCCCAGATCGTCCATTGCATGCATATTGCAGAGCAGCTGCTACATTTTATTTCAGTCTCCCCAGCTGTCCTGGTAAATGGCATCCCCCTGAGCTCTATTTATTGCTGCCTGCCTTTTTTCTGACAAGTGAAAAGGAACTGCTGGAATGGCAAACGTTTAATGAATTTTTACCTCCAAAATAATTATCATTCCTTTAAACTCAGCTAGACGTTTTTTGAAAGAGCACTGTCTTCATTACTTTCCAGCAGCCAGCCTTTTTCGCAAAGTGTTTGGCATTAAGGCTGAACTCCAGGCAGATTATAGATACAAATTCAGCTCTGTATTCATAAATACATCATTACAGGTTTTTCTTTTTAACTACTTCAAGCCCAGAAGGATTTACCCCCTTAATGACCAGGCCATTTTTTGCGATACGGCACTGCGTTACTTTAGACGCTGTACCCAAATAAAATTGATGTCCTTTTTTCTCATTCGTTCATTGACAGACACATGACTTCCTTATTTAGAATCATAGGGTTATATTGCCCCCTACAGGAGTAGGACACTAGGCAGAAAAAAGACTTGGCTACGACCATGGGCAGTCCTAGGTGTAAGCGGTAGACGCGGGCCCCTCTACGGGTCGGTCGGTCCTGCGGGTTTCCCTCTTGACCCCTTATCAGAGGCTGCAGGTCAGTCTGGGTCCCAGCCATCCGTTGACGCACTGACGACGGCCCTGGATTCCTTTGTGTCCTGGGTGGAGGTGGCTCTTGCAAGAAGCGTCCCCCTCCATCTGTCTCGTCAGATCCTGAATCTGATTCGGCTGCCGTGGAGGGGGTCCACCCTGCGGGGTCTGCTAGATTTTTCGGACAGTGAGGATGATTCCACTTGCCCCAGTGGCTGCGCACAAGAAGGCCCTGGTGGACACACTGATTGCATCTGTTCGGGAAACTTTAAAAATGGAGGATGCAGCTGCGTTGGGGGCGTCGGTCCCTTTTGGCACTCACAAGCCGTCTCACGTGGCAAAAGCGTTCCCTCCTTTTTTGACAAGTTTGTCTATAAGGAATGGGAGCGTCCAAAATGTCCCTTTTGCGGTCCCAAAGTGCTTCGCTGTGTGTTATCCTTTAAGGCGAGTCTTCTAAAGAAGTGGACAACGCCACCTGTGGTGGATCCTCTGGTCTCTCGATTGAACAAAGTCACCATGATTCCGGTTGAAGACTCTACCGGCTGACAGGAAGGCAGTCTCTCAAATGTTCACTATTGCGGATTCGGCGCTTCGGCCGGTCCTGGCCATTGCCCTTGTGTATCAAGCGCTGACAGGGTGGGCGAAGCTGTTGCGCCATGACCTGGAGGGTGAGTTTCTTCCTGCCTTCACTGAATTGGCGAACCAGCTGGTCCAGGGGCTGCAGTTCGTCTGTGATGCCTCTTTGGACGCAGCTCCCTTGCTTTCTAAGCTGTCTGTGTCAGCAGTAGTGCTTCGGCTGAAGTGTTGGACTGCGGACCAGGCCTCTAAAAAAGCCCTAGCTAATCTGCCTTTTTGAGGCGATCGTTTGTTTGGGGCCACTCTGGATGATATAATTAAGAGTGTCACGGGGGGAGAGTACTTTTCTTCCACAGTCAAAAAAGGGGAAGGAGCCACGTCGCAAGCGTGGTCCTTCCTTCTCGGCACACAAAGTTTTCTCATCCCTCAGGGTCCACTGATAAAGGCTCTGTCTTTCAAGCCCCCTCAGGAGGTTCCAAGCGACCCTGGTCGGGCAAACCGAAAGCGGGGTTCTCCAGACCCCCAGAAAAGGCTCCTTCGGCATGAAGGGACCTCCATTGCCCACAGTCCGGGTGGGGGGACGTCTTCGCTGGTTTCCAGGCCCGTGGACCTCTCTGATAAACATGTGGGTCCACGAAGTGATTCTGTCTGGTTACAAGATCGAGTTCCAGTCTTGTCCCCCAAGCAGATTTTTTCCGTCCAATCTGCGTCTGTCTCTGGGCTGCTTGTTGGCCCTCCAGGTGCGGTGCAAGGCCTGTTGCTTCAAGGGGTGATTGCCCTGGTTCCAGTGTCGGAACGTTTCCAGGGTTTTTATTCAAACCTGTTTACGATCCCCAAAAAAGTGGGTACGTCCGATTCTGGACCTCAAGGCCCTGAACCGCTTTGTGTGGGTTTGGAAGTTCAGAATGGAGTCCCTTCGCTCAATGGTGGCATCTCTTCATCAGGGGTACTTTCATGCTTCCATCGACATCAAGGATGCCTACCGGCACTTTCTGATATGTGCACAACACCAGCGGTTCCTCCGCTTTGCTGTCGGAGAGGAACATTATCAGTTCACGGCGTTACCCTTTGGTCTCGCCTCTGCTCCTCGGGTCGTCACCAAGGTGTCGGCCCCGGTTCTGGCGCTGCGGTACCAGTGGGGAATTGCTGTTCTGGCCTACCTGGACGACCTTTTGCTGCGAGCATAGTGCCCAGCGACCCTGAGGGGCGACGTGGAGATCGCTATACAGACTCTGGCAGATTTTGGGTGGCTGATAAATTACCAAAAGTCTGCGCTGATTCCAGTTCAGAAATTGGTTTATCTGAGTCTGACTCTGGATACGGCTCTGGCCAGTGCGTTACTTCCGCAGGACAAACTCCAGAAGTTACAGGCGGCAACTCGCTTACTGCTGTCCGGCAGGTGGGTCTCCCTGATAGTGTCTGCGGATGCTAGGCCTAAAGGTGTCTACGTTCGAGGCGGTCCCGTTTTTCTCAGTTCCATACGAGACCCCTGCAAAAGGAG
This sequence comes from Lithobates septentrionalis, assembly GCA_037952835.1. Lineage (NCBI taxonomy): Eukaryota > Metazoa > Chordata > Amphibia > Anura > Ranidae > Lithobates > Lithobates septentrionalis. Next base: position 713,036 of record JBBDGP010001542.1, on the reverse strand, counting down.
ATCTTGTCAAAATGGGACAAATGTCCAGGGTCTCTGGACAGTCAGATTCGGCTAAGCCAAGAAACCAAAGGGTCCCTGATCTGGTGGCTGCGTTCCCTGGCTCTTCAGCAGGGGAAATCCTGTCTCCTTCTGTACTGGACGGTAGTCACCACCAATGCCAGTCTGTCTGGGTGGGGAGGAGACCTGGGCCTGATCTCTGCTCAGGGTCGCTGGACGCTGGAGGAATCCAGGCTGCCTGTCAACATCTTGGAACTCCGGGCGATCAAACTGTCTGGATCATTGGACGGATCGACTTCAGGGCCTCCTGATACAGATCCAGTCGGACAATGCCACAGTGGTGGCCTATGTCAACCACCAGGGAGGAACAAGGAGTGTGTTAGCGGGCCTGGAAGTAGCCGGCATTCTCCGGAGGACAGAGCATTTCGTCCCGGCCATCTCCGCCGTCCACATTCCGGTGGTGGACAACTGGCAGGCGGATTACCTCAGTCGACAAGTGTTAAACCAAAGGGGAATGGTCCCTTCATCAGGAAGTAGTTCAACAAATATGTCTGCGTTGGGGCTCTCTAGAGCTGGATGGGATGGCATCCTAGGTCAACAGGAAGGTGCAGAGGTTTGTGGCCAGGTCTTGGGACCCTCTGGCGGATGCCTCAGACGCTCTGGTGGCTCCGTGGGGCCAGTATAGTCTGATCCACGCCTTTCCTCCTCTTAAGCTTCGGCCTCAGCTGTTACACAGGATCGAGGTCGAAGGAATTCAGGTCATTCTAGTGGCCCTGCACTTGCCTCGTCGGTCCTGGTACGTCAACCTGGTGCGTCTGGACGCAGACGCCCCCTGGCGGCTGCCTCTCAAGGAGGATCTGCTTTCCCAAGGGCCAATCTTCCACCCTTCTTTAACAGCCTGGCTGTTGAAAGTCTACTTCCAGGAAGGTATATCATCGGATGTGGAAAGCGTACATTTCATGGGGTGAGTCAGTGGGGTTTCACCTACGTTCCTTTTTGGTGGCTCGGATTTTGACTTTTCTTCAGAGGGGCTTTGAAAATAATTTGGCCTTGAGTACTATCAAGGGCCAGGTGTCGGCGGTTTTTCTTTCAACACCCCCTGGCTTTGCATTCCCTGGAGCGTACCTTCATTCAGGGGGTGGGACATGGTTCCACCGGTGTGATCTTCCTTGTCACCGTGGGACTTGAATCTGGTGCTTTCGGTTCTACAGAAGCCTCAGTTTGAAAATATTTGAGAAATCCCCCTGCTCACTCTTTCACAGAAAGTGGCCTTCTTGGTGGCTTTCACCTCTGCTCACAGGGTGTCGGAATTGGCGGCGCTATCCTGTCACACGCCCTCCTAGTGGTTCTTCGTCCTTCGTTCCTTCCAAAAGTTGTTTTTGATCTCCATTTAAATGAAGACAGTGTTGCCTTCCCTGTGTCCCAGGCCGCAACATCTGAGGGAATTTGCTTGACACACCTTGGATGCGGTTTGGGCGATGAGGGTGTATTTGGTGGCCACTGAGTCCTTTCGGAGGTCACACTCCCTGTTTGTGATCGCGTATGGGCCAAAGAAGGGGCTTTCTGCTTTCTCGGCGACCATTTCTAAATAGATCAGACAGACAGTGACGTGGGCCTATTCTGTCGGGTCGGGTTCCTCCCTTCCCAGTGAAGGCCCACTCTACTCGGGCGCTGAGTGCCTCCTGGGCCTTCCGTCATCAGGCGTCAGTGACGCAAGTGTGCAAGGCGGCCACCTGGTCGTTGGTGCACACTTTCACAATATTTTACAAAGTGGATGTGCTGGCATCTGCGGATGCCTTTTGACCGACCGCAAGGTTCTGCAGGCTGCGGTCTAGAGGGGTTTTCCCTCATCAAGGGGTTTTCTGGCTGTTCAGGTTGTGCTCCAGTTGTTCTCGTTGAGCTCCAGGTTGTCTGGTTGGCCTGTTTTTTTGTTGGCTACCCCACTCCTCATGTTTGGCACTGCTTTGGGACATCCCTATGGTTCTGAATAAGGAAGCGCTGTGTCTGTCAATGAACGAATGAGAAAATAGGATTTTTGACTTACTGTAAAATCCGTTTCTCTGAGTTCATGACAGACACAGCACACATCCCTCTATTGAGTTTTTAATGCTTCTGACACTGCTTGGGACAAAACTGAAGGCCTGTAGCAGAGAGGGGGGTGTATATGACCTAGGACTGCCCATGGGCGTAGCCTAGTCTTTTTTTTCTGCCTAGTGTCCTACTCCTGTAGGGGGGCAATATAACCCTATGGTTCTGAATAAGGCAGCGCTGTGTGTCTGTCAATGAACTCAGAGAAACGGATTTTACGGTAAGTCAAAAATCCTATTATTTCCCAGAAATAGCGCTTTCTTTTGGTGGCATTTGATCAGTTCTGCGTTTTTTATTTTTGTCACTATAAACAAAAAAAGACCGACAATTTTTAAGAAAAAAAAAATTATATATTTTACTTTTAGCTATAATACACATCCAATAAAAAAATGTAAAAAAAAATAATTTTTTCATCAATTTAGGTCAATATGTATTCTACATATTTTTGGTCAAATCGCAATAAGCATATATTGATTGGTTTGCACAAAAGTTATAGCGTCTACAAAATAGGGGAATGTTTTAAGGCATTTTTATTTTGTTACTAGTACAGTAATGGCGGTGATCAGCGATTTTGCGGATTTGACACATTTTTTTGGGACCAGTGACGTTATTACAGTGAACAGACAAAAAGGAAAGGTCTGTTGTCACCAGTGACGCACCTCCATCCCTATATACAACAAAAAGAGAAATTTGCCCTGGGTCAAGGTCAGGTACTTGCTTCATCCCCCCCCCCCCCTTCAAAAAAAACAAACAAGCGAAGTTCAAAACCTAAATGGGGGAGGTGATGGGGGGAAGGAGGCAGACAAGTGGAACTTTGTTCTTTCATTCAACATTGACTATTTTTACAGATAAAGAAAAAAAAAGGAGGAAAGGGGTTGAAAAACCCCGGGACTTTTAAGGTGCTTAAATTACAAGGAAGATAGAGTAGAGAAACATATACAGCTTATCCATAAAAAATATTTTTTTATTAATTACAATTAAAACAAATACATAGAAGTTTTCACTTAAAACAGTGTATAAATGTCAAAAAGCCACATCTAATAGTGGGCAGATAGTCGGAAGAGTACCACTTGATTAAATACCACTCTATATGTTTCGCTCATTTTGGAGCTTCCTCCTTGCCTAGGCAAATGATGTTGTAGATCCCAGGAGGGAGAGGGTTTTTTTCAGCTAAGCACATCCTCCTGCTGGCATGCCTGAGCTAAGGGCAGGTGGATTCCAGGAAGTAAATCTTACACTCTTAATGTGGATACAGTTAGAAATGCTGTTTTTTTTGTTTTTTTTTAATCAAAGTACCGTATATCAGCGTATAACATGCACTTTTTCCCCCTTAAAATCAAGGGAAAATCATGGGTGCGTCTTATACGCCTATCCCTGCCTGTCTCTGAGGGAAGTGGAGTGAGCGCCGCTGAATTACATAGAGCCGCAATCTCCTGTGTACCCGGCGCTCCGTCACTCACAGCCATGCCTCCTGGCCCTGCATTGGGCCACTGTTCTGTCTATCATATGAGCAAGGCCAGGAGGCGTGGCTGTGAGTGACAGAGCACCGGGTACACAGGAGATTGCGGCTCTGTGTATTTCAGGCGCACTTGCTCCTCCCTTTTCCCTCAGAGACAGCAGGGATAATCCAACACTGGCAAGGCTGAAATGATGGGAAAGGTGAGGCTGCAGAAGGGCACTGAACAGGCTGCATTGTTGGTCAATTTAATGGCTGCAGATGGGCACTGAGCAGGGTGCATTGATGGGCACTGAACAGGCTGCATTGTTGGTCAATTTAATGGCTGCAGATGGGCACTGAGCAGGGTGCATTGATGGGCACTGAGCAGGGTGCATTGATGGGCAATTTAGACGCTGCAGATGGGCAATTTAGACGCTGCAGATGGGCACTGAGCAGGGTGCATTGATGGGCAATTTAGACGCTGCAGATGGGCACTGAGCAGGGTGCATTGATGGGCAATTTAGACGCTGCGGATGGGCACTGAGCAGGGTGCATTGATGGGCAATTTAGAGGCTGTGGATGGGCACTGAGCAGGGCGCATTGATGGGCAATTTAGACGCTGCGGATGGGCACTGAGCAGGGTGCATTGATGGGCAATTTAGATGCTGCGGATGGGCACTGAGCAGGGTGCATTGATGGGCATTTTAGAGGCTGCAGATGGCATGCTATCAATCATCTTCTGGGCCACATCCTGACTGATGGCAGCCCATTCTTGCATGGGCATTCAATGCAGTTTGTCAGAATTTGTGTTTTTTTTTTTTTGTTTACCCGCCTCTTGAGGATTGACCACAAGTTCTCAATAGGATGAAGGTCTGCAGAGTTTCCTGGCCATGGACCCAACATTTCAATGTTTTGTTACCCAAGCCACTTAGGTATCACTTTTGCCTTATGGCAAGGTGCTCCATCATGCTGGAAAAGGCATTGTTCCTCACCAAACTGTTCTTGGATGGTTGGGAGAAGTTGTTTTCTGAGGAGGTGTATGTACAATTCTTTATTCATGGCTGTGTTCTTAGGCAAAATTGTGAGTGAGCCCACTCCCTTGGCTGAGACACAACCCCACACATAAATGATCTCAGGATGCTTTACTGTTGGCAGGACACAGGACTGATGATAGCGCTCACCTTTTCTTCTCCGGACAAGGTGTCTTCTGGATGCCCCAAACAATCGGAAAAGAGGATTTATCAGAGAAAATGACTTTACCTCAGTCCTCAACAGTCCAATCCCTGTACCTTCTGCAGAATATCAGTCTATCCCTGATGTTTTTCCTGGAGAGAAGTGGCTTCTTTGCTGCCCTTCTTGACACCAGGCCATCCACCAAAAGTCTTCACCTTACTATGCTTGCCAATGTACTCACACCTGCCTGCTGCCTGAGCAAGCTCTGCACTGGTGGTGCCCCGATCCCGCAGCTGAATAAACTGTAGGAGACTGTCCTGGCGCTTGCTGGACTTTCTTGAGCGCCTTGAAGCTTTCACAAATGCAGTGGAAATGTTAATTTTCATGGCAAAGTTGGACATTGCAATTCATCCGATCACTCTTCATAACATTCTGAATTTTGCTTTCATAAAATCTGAGGCAGCAGACTTTGTGAAAATTAATATTTGTGTTATTCTCAAAACTTTTGGTCATGGCTGTAAAAGTGCGGTGATCATCACACTCATAGTCCAATTGACACTTCCCCCAACTCTCCAACTGAACCCTCATGCTTTGGTACAGACATAGAACTAGAGCAAGGGTGCCCAACCTTTTGAGGAGTGAGGGCCACTTTAGTGACTTGGTAACTGGTTGCAGGCAACAATGAGCGGAGGGGTCAGATGACAGGTCCGTGTCCAATCTGCATATGTGGAGCAGACACGGACACAGACCGCTCTACTCTATAGGCCCTCCAATCCGATCTGCCCAAACAGAAGGGGATGGATCCCCTTCTGTTTTTTTTTTTTTTTTTTTAAGTGAATCAGTTTTGAGATAGGCGGGTTGTAAACGGACACAAATCCATTTACATCTGCAGCTCTATAGAGGTGAATTGAGGGTCCGATTGGGTCCACCTTAAAAACAGACAGGCGGACCCGATCGGACGGAACGTCAAAGGGGCCTAAGGCTACTTTCACACTGATACACTGCGGTTTACCTGCACCTCAATCTTCACTTCTTCCTCAGGATTCCTGCAGGTATCGCTGGCTGCTGCTGTCCCCCAGGTGGGTATGACTGGTGGCTGCTGCTGTCCCCCAGGCGGGTATGGCTGGTGGCTGCTGCTGTCCCCCAGGCGGGTATGGCTGGTGGCTGCTGCTGTCCCCCAGGCGGGTATGGCTGGTGGCTGCTGCTGTCCCCCAGGCGGGTATGGCTGGTGGCTGCTGCTGTCCCCCAGACGGGCATGGCTGGTGGCTGCTGCTGGCTGTCCTCCAGAGCTGGTACTGCTGGCTGGTTCCTAACCCACCATCCCCGAGCATCTGTGTGACAGGAGTCAGCTCTACAAGAAGCATGTGGCTGCAGTAGAGAGCAGAGCCAATGCTTCCTGTATCGCTCCTGTCACAGGCGGAGTACATTTGGTATCACTCCGCCTGTGACATGAGCCAGCGCTATACAGGAAGCATCGTCTCTGCTTCCTTTAGCCTGGCTCCATTCTTCGCACTGATGCTCGAGGATGGCGGGTCGGGACCCCGCAATCTGGGCTTGCTGACCCGCCATCCCAGAGCAGGGGGTGGCAAGCCACATCAGAGGGCGGCGTGGGTCACATGTGACCCGGGGGCCAGCGGTTGGGCGCCCCTAAACTACAGGAAGAGTCTGCAGGAAGCTGACATTGGACCCAGCAGCCACTGATTGCAGGTGCTTTGCGGGCCCCTATGCAAAAAAATAATATATTTGCAGAAAAAATGTGCATATATGTGCAGTTTTTAAGGTCGTCTTAGCCTTTAATTTTGACTGGAAGTCTACTTTAAAAATTTGTGGTTATATTATTTTTAGCGGTAGAGGTCAGAGAAATGGATTCAACTTAATATAGTGTTCAAAAGAAATAAAAAGGGTGCTATTTATGAAGTGGCACAACTGCTTCTCTGTGCAGATAATTATAGAAGGCATCTCCTCTTTAAACATGCGCAGCGTTGACAGTTGGTTTTGTGCTGTACGCATCGGTTAGATTTACACCACAAAAAGTCTGAGATGACACAAGGGACAATGGGATTGAAGAAGAAGTCATGAGATGTATGTAGAGAATGTGGATATGTACCAATAATATCCCACTTATGTCATGTTTATTTTGTCTTACTTTGACAACAAAGCCCCGAGAAATCGTTTAGAATATTGTCGGTGAGTGGTCTCTGTGGTCTTTTTTTCCTTTTTTGTTTTGTTTGTTGAAATGAAACATTCTGACAATATAATCTATATTTATCACCTAGTTTTTCCAAGTAGGAAAAAGTGCATTGTGTAAATATATTACCTTTGTGCTGTTCTGTATGAAGTGCCCAGCTTGTATCTCTCAGTGCTGAACTGATAAGACAGCCCAGTTTTTCATGCCAAGTCATGTCAACGGGCAACCTTACTGTCCTGGCTTTGGATACATAGAAGGATTTGAATATCTGACATTTTAGGAGACTTTAGAAGCAGTGAGGTCAAAGTAAATGTTCCAGAATACAGTTTACACAGGAAATGCAAAAGTGTGTGGAGCAGGCATCTAATTAGAGATCTAAATGAATACAAATGCATAATCCGTTTCTCACAATCTTCAGACAGTGGAGCTAAAACTTCTGGTCAGGGCAGGACAAGGAGGGGCAGAAGGAACATGTGCCCTGGGCGCAGTGTTGGTATGTAGAGGGGAAGGTGCGCACTGTGAGTTTAAGCTCCATTCTCCGGCAATTCATTGACAAAAGGGGACTTTAGCATCACTCCTGTCAGAAGGTGCAGGAACCTTGATAGCTGATGGATTCTGCTCTCTCCTCCCTTGAATAGCAGTCTGTGATAAGCAGGAGAGCACTCGTGAGAACACACCTCCATTTCAGCATGACCATACTCCTTTCTGTCTCCCTTTGTCATGTGACAGATCACATGACCAGGAACAGGCAAGAGGAGAAGCTGCCTTTATTCCCAGCTAGCGCTACGCTTAGGAGAAGGTCTGGTCTGAGTGATTACTCAGAGGGTGGAGGACAACTTGGTCTAGACCTCAGAACCCCCAAGAGCCCCTTAACCTCTTTTTTTTTTTTCCTTCCAGTGACACCACTGATGCAAAGGTATTTTTTCCTTCCAGAGACACCACTGATGTAGGGGCATTTTTTTCTTCCGGTGACACCACTGTCATAGAGGCACTTTTTCCTTCCAGTGAAACCACTAATGCTCTGATAATAAGAGCGCTTACCAGATCTCATTGGCCCTATCTGTCTCTAAAGAGGTCACTTGAGCATTGATCAAAACCATCACTGGGGTCTTTGCAGATAGGGATGCACTCATATGGGTGGTTAAACCACTGGTTTCCTCCCAGACCGGCCTCATCAGACACCAACCGCAGAGGTATAGAAGGAAAAAATGTTCCAATAGTGTAAAATCTTCCAATTATTTACTTAAAAAAAATTAAATTGCACTTGGATAAGTAAATGAATAACTGACGTCTGCATGCAGCACCACCCTACATGTTTCGTCATAAATGATGTTTTCCAGGGCCGTCCCTATCGATCCCGGAAGTGTGGGTTTAACGGTTTGCTGGCAAATACACTGTACAGTTTGGGGTTTTATTAGATTACTTATGTAAGTGCTATTTTTTATTTTCAAAAATGTTTTTTTTTTAAATTTATTACAGTTACTTATATAGCGCCGTTGCTTTACACATATATATTGTTCATATATCAGTCCCTGCCCACAAAGAGCCGACAATCTAAAGTCTCTAACTCGCATTCATTTTGTTTTGATCCAAAGAAAAAGTTTATTGATGTGAACATATACATACAGCCGAGGCATTACATTTAGCCATTTAAACAGCATATAAAAGTATCTACCAGACATAAAATTGAAGGTAACTAGTAGTGCTAGAAATGCAATAACATAAACAATATATAATACACACCCAGTGAATAATAGTGTATGGAAAAGCAAAGGATGCATAGAAGGAAGAACAAGTCCATGAGATATAACATCCAATACGGGGTAATCTGTTGATAGGTATTCAGTTGCTTGAATGATCTGACACTGCACCACGTGATCACAACCGCGTCTCCACTCCCTAGTTAGATGTAAACTCGCCAACACTAATTGCCTCACATTCTCATGTTCAGCTAGAAAAGCATTGTACCCCTCAGGGTCAAAGATATCACATCAAACGTTCCAGCCATCCACAGACCACAAGGTATTCGTAATATGCAAAGGAAAATGAAAACTCCAAATAGTGCAATAACATCACAAAATTGGAAATTTATTAAGAAAACAAAGCCTAATGGTAATGCACTTACAAGAAGGCAGATAAAACGCGCATTGGTATGATAAGCAGATGCCAAGTATACCTAGTCGCGGCAGACCAAGGCTAAAACACCAATACGCCAATACACACGGAGCGTCACTTCCGGTGATGTGTACACGTCACTTCCTGTTGCCTTACAGCCACGTTCTGACGCGTTTCGTCATTGCGACTTCGTCATGGGATTTGTGGGGTGAGATACGGTGTTTTAGTCTATGTCTGCCGCGACTAGGTATCCTTGGCATCTGCTTATCATACTGCTTATATACCAATGCGTGTTTTATCTGCCTTCATGTAAGTGCATTACCATTAGGCTTTGTTTTCTTAATACGTTACCAATTTTGGGACGTTATTGCTCTATTTGGAGTTTTCATTTTCCTTTGCATATTACGAATACCTTGTGGTCTGTGGATGCCTGGAACGTTTGATGGGATATCTTTGACCCTGAGGCAGGGGTCTCAAACTGGCGGCCCTCCAGCTGTTGGGAAACTACAAGTCCCATGAGGCATTGCAAAGCTGACATTTACAAGCATGACTGCCACAGGCAGAGGCATGATGGGACTTGTAGTTTTGAAACAGCCGGAGGGCCGCCAGTTTGAGACTCCTGCTCCTGAGGGATACAATGCTTTACTAGCGGAACAGGAGAGGCAAATGGTGTTGGTGAGTTTACATTTAACTGGGGAGTGGAGACGCGGTTGTGATCACGTGGTGTCAGATCATTTAAGCAACTGAATACCTATCAACGGATTTATTACCCAGTATTGGATGTTATATCTCATGGACTTGCTCTTCCTTTTCTGCATCCTTTGCTTTTCCATACACTATTATTCACTGGGTGTGTAATATATATTGTTTGTTATTGCATTTCTAGCGCTGCTATTTACCTTCAATTTTATGTCTAGTAGATACATTTATTTACATTTGTTTCTTAAGTGGCTGCTCTATTGACGTTAGGTGGTTCTTTGGCGAGGTGATGAGATCTTGGGTACCGGCACAATGTGAGATCTGATTTTCAATTAAACAGCATAATAAACATAAACACACAACAAAATGAACATTTCCATACCCCTAATATGTTTCAAAAGGAAGCCATCCCACATATGTGAGTCATCCTGTCCCATATCCATAGTATACCACTGTACCAATGCATCCCATTCCAATATCATTGGAATCATTCTCATCCGGCATTCGTGCCAAGTAACCTGTCCATGACCAGATCCGCCGGGGAAAGCCCGGGTACATCTAGCCATGGGCCCCAAAGTTTTTCAAAATGTAAGTGCAATTTTAATACAAGTGTGAGAGATCTAGTGGTTAAAAAAACATTTTTATTTCTGTCTTTTGGAGATGTTCCTTCATTTCCTGGCTGGCAAAACCTAAGGGGAACACACTCTAATGATCGGTATCCATGACTCCAATGTCATGCAATCTATAACAGCCAATATTTACCTTTGGCTCAATATAAATCAGTCACTTACACCCCCCTCCCTCCCTTACTCCTAGAGATGGTAGCCTCAGGTTCTTCACAATAGGGGTTCATGCACCCAGGGCTTTTAGGCTTTTATGGTCATTTTCTACACTTGGCACAATTTTCTAACACTTTCCTGCGACTGGGGAGTTGCACCTTTCCCCATACAGCCCGCTATACAAGTGAATGACAGTACACGCCCATGCTCTTGTCAACACTGATGCTTCTTTGCATTGACGTTTACCTGCACATGCACGTCCAACGCAAAACTTCCATTTTTGGAAATTACATTGGACATGCATGCGCAGATAAATGCTATTCTAAAGCCGCATCGTTAACCACAGTCATTTACTTGTATCTCAGGCTGCACACAGCTGGTGCGGCTACCCGGGCAGAGGAAATTACACTAGGCATAGAAAATACCTGTGTGCATGATCCCTTATGCTGATTTAATCTGAACAAAGAAAATAAATATGGATATTTTTAAACACATTTTCCATTTCCCCATTGGGCCATTTATGATGGTGACAATAAAAGCGTTGCGTAATATGGAAAAAAACAAAAACGACTAAACCAGTTTCCCCTTAATTTTATGATCATTTCAGAATGTGTGTGATGACAGGAGAGAGAAAATAGACTAAAACACATCTGGATTAAAATGGCATTTAAATCGAAGCTTTGCTTTAATGACTCATTTTATTACTGTGACACCCTGAGCTGAAAGCATAAAACAGCATTGCTTAGATCTTCATTGCTCAGTCTGCTGCCCTGTGGACACTGCCATGTTGGTGAGACTTTTATTGATTTACAGATAAGCACTTAAATGCGTAAATAGTTTTCCTGTGGCAGCCAATCAGTGGATTTTAATGTGTGTATTAATAAAGAGATCTTCACTTTAAAAGCGGCTTATAATATTCTTCCAGTCTCTGGATTTTGATTATAGGTGGCTACTAGGCTAAACCTATTTTGCTGCTTCTCCTAGCCCCATCCTGAAGAACCTGAGAAGGAAGTGTGACCATCACACCAGGATCTCCAAAATTGGGTCCAAAATTTTAATCACATAGTATCAAAAAAATAAATAGAAACGACGTTTCAGAGCCACGCAAGACCCTGGTTGTAAAGGTTCACGTTTTTTCACCTTAATGCATCCTATACATTAAGGTGAAAAAACATCTGACAATGCCAGCCCCCCGTTTTACTTACCTGACCCCTCGAAAGTCCCGCGCTCGCTCCCGACATCCTCTTCCCTGCTCAGCCTGGCTGTTGATTGGCTAGAGTGGATGGATTGAAAGCAGCGCAGCCATTGGCTCGCGCTGCTGTCAATCACATCTAATGACGTGGCGCGCCGGGGGCGGGGCCGAGTGATACAGTCAGCGGCTATATCACAGGAGCGCGCCCGCAAGAACTAAACACCATGCGAGAGAGCCCGCATGAAGGTGTTTAGTTCTTGCGGGGAGGAGCTGAGACAGCCGCCGAGGGACCCCAGAAGACCAGGTTCGGGGCCACTCTGTGCAAAATGAGCTGCACAGTGGAGGTAAGTATAATATGTTTGTTATTTAAAAAAACCCCAAAAAAACCCTTTACAACCCCTTTAAGGTACAGACGTTTGTGCAGGAACATGTGCATTGGGAGTATTGCATTGGAGATCCCGAAGAACCTGTCCCTTTACATCATCAAAATAAAGATCTTTTAGGATCCTGAATATCACTCTGTGTCCAGCCTCTGGCATACCCATGTGGCCGCAGCACTTGGACTGGAAGTGGGAGAGGCAGCACTGAGAGCCAGTCGGATGGGCGGCATGCAAAATGTGCTGACAGAGAGAGAGAGAAGAGGGGGTGACGCCATCTGTCTTCTGCTGCTCATTCACAGTCCATTCAGCATGGTGGCACCAGGGAGAAGACATTACTATATCTTACTTAACTGTAAGGCTGCATTCTTACCTGAGTACGCTTGCAGTGCCATTCAATTGTTAACAGCACCCCAATTGCGGCAAGCAGATGCATGAAGCACAACATCCAGAAAGGTACCTTGAGCTTTTGTGCATTTTGTCATCCGTAGGGAATCCCATTGAAATGAATGGGCTGTCCTATGAAAACGCACAACACACAAAAACGCTCGTTCACAAGACACTAGCTGTGTAGCTGTGAACCTAGCCTAACAGGAAAAGTGTGTCCTACTACTTGCTATGCTGTGTAAAATGCAAAACATTTGATAGGTAAAGCAGCTCCCTTATATGTATTAAAGTGATATTAAGGCAGTTTTTGTTTTTTCTAATAACAAACTAGTCTTGCTTACCAGCTGTGTATGGAGGTTTTGCAGAGAGCAGCCCTGATCCTCCTCTTCTCGGGTCCCCCGCCAGTGTTCCTGTCCCCTCCCTTCTTTATCCTGAAGAAAAAATTGGTTTGGTGGCTGGTCATGTGACCAAACAAGTAGATTATTTAAGCTAAACGGTGAAGAAGTGTAGGGCAGCTTATAGATGATTTGATTTTCTTTTCTTTCCTTCCACCTTAAGTGGAAGGAAAGAAAATTGCTTGATTCTCCCCACAAACACAGTCAAGGTTGATGGAGGAAACCCTGCTGCAGCACTATTTTTATCTCCCAGCAGGGGGAGCCTTCCTAGCCGGCAGAACACAGTGATTACTGCTAGATGCTATAACTGCTGGCAGTGATGGCATGTAAAAACTCAGATGGGTTGGTTGTACCCAAGTTGATCGATGGATCGACTTGGGTACAATCAGCCTGCCAATATATGGAACGAATCTCTGCCAGTTCCTGCTGAACTGGACAAATTTTGATCTGTGTATGAACACAAATAAATCCACCTGTGCTTTGTCGAAGTCGCAGTAAAGTACATATCAGAGGAGAACAAAACTGCCTCATGGTGTAGTATTAAAAATATTTCAGCATGTATTAAACTCCAGAACACACTGATCAGTGCTTGCAGCCATAACCTCAGATGTCTGGATTTAAGCCGCCCATACATGGATCAGCCAATCGGCTGAATGTAAAAAAACCGACCTGATTCCCCCTCCACACATTCGAGGTAGATGGAGAAGTGAAATTTTCCAGCAGTCCTATTTGTGAGAAATCAATTGTTAGACTTCTTGTGAACAGGAACGGCCAAACATTGATTAAAATTCAATCTATGTATGGCCAGCTTTAGTTTTGCCTGGTTGGTATATATTTATTATATTTTTAGTTTAACCACTTAAGCCCCGGACCATTTGGCTGGCCAAAGACCAGAGCACTTTTTGCGATTCGGCACTGCGTCATTTTAACTGACAATTGCACAGTCGTGCGACGTGGCGCCCAAACAAAATTGGTGTCCTTTTTTTCCCACAAATAGAGCTTTCTTCTGGTGGTATTTGATCACCTCTGCGGTTTTTATTTTTTGGCTATAAACAAAAATAGAGCAACAGTTTTGAAAAAACGCAATATTATTTACTTTTTGCTATAATAAATATCTCCAAAAAATATATAAAAAAAAAACAACACATTTTTCCCTCAGTTTAGGCCAATATGTATTCTTCTACATATTTTTGGTAAAAAAAATCGCAATAAGAAATTTATTGATTGGTTTTCGCAAAAGTTATAGCATCTACAAAATACAGACGTATATGTACATGCGGCGGTCGGCAAGTGGTTAAAGTATTTAGGTATTCCTCCATGTAGATGCATTACATCCAAATTTGGTAAAGAAATTAAACTTTCTAAACCTCCTTTATGTACTAAAGCACCACTCCAGCCAATTTTTTTTTTCTCTGAGTTTGAAGGGTTACAGCCCCTGTCAGGTTTTTATTGCTGAGTGTTCTCTGTGTCTGGTCACTGAGACAGAAATTGAGTAAAATTTCTCCAACCAGGAAATAAGCAACAATAAGTAATTCTTTTTTTTTTAGCGTGGGGAAAGATGAGAACGTCTATGTGTCAGATTTTTATTGCTTTCTCTGTCCTTGTTGGAGAGATTTGCACACGTCGCCAGGATAGCAGATCTTCCAAACTCAGAGACAGATGGCATTAAAACCCAACAGAGGTCATATTTCTTCCTTGCTCTATGCAGGGGGGGGTTAGGTTTATTTTTTAGGTTTATGGAAAACATAATATACAGGGCCAGGGTGGTCATAGTCAACAGACTGATGCAGAAGAAGTCAACTGGTTGGTTATTATGGTCAACACTGTCATGCAAAATGTATTACATTTTAATATCTACTTTGCCAGGGCAGCCTTTTTCAACTCGGGTGCCTTGAGGTTTCTTCAGGGGGTGCCTTGGCAAAATGCCTAAAAATTGCCCTAAAATTGTATACAAGGCAGTGGGTGGATGAAGCCTGCATTTTAGTTAAACAAAGCCACAGGTAAGGAAGGAGGGGCCAAGAGAGCAGGTGGCGAACCCGAGAAGAGGAGGATCAGGGCTGTTCTGTGCAAAACCATTGCACAGAGCAGGTAAGTATAAAATGTTTGTTATTTTTAAAGAAGAAAAAAAAAAAAAAAGCCTTTAGCGCCGGTTCACACTGATGCGAGTTCATGACGAATTTGATGCGTCAAGAACATTCTAAATTCGCATGTCATCCATAAAGTCATTGTTTTCAATGACTGTCGTTCACATACATGCGCTTCGATTCCCCTACGAATGCGATGCGATAAAAAAAAAAGGGTCTTGTGCGAGTTTACTGCGTTGCGTTGCGAATTTAGTCTCCATAGACATCAATGTAAATCGTTCTGGAATCGCATTGTTGGTTCAGATATGTGCGAATTCCACCACCCTACTCTCCACAAAAACCAGGAAATACACAGGAAGTTAACACCTTTTTTCTTTTTCCATTATGATTCCACTGGCTAGAACATCAATCGCAGCTATGACCAACTCCTGAAATTCGCGGTAAAATCGCACCTCACACAGGACAAGAAAACGGAACAAATTCGCAGCGCAGCAGTGTGAACCGGCACTTAGTGACTATTTAAGCCTAGTGCATATGAGCCAAATGTCGGGCGGTATTGTCCGGTGCAATAGAACCAGCCAACATTCAGCCCGTGTGTATTGTGGCTTCCGTCGCTGGGGCATGACCGAAAAAGGTCTGCCGATCAGCTCCCGATCAGCGCTCTCCGCCAATGGCAGAGATTGGACCAGAGTGTTCTGGTGGGGGGGAGGCGGCGGGGGGGGGGGTGCCCCTCTGTTGGAACACAATAGCACAGCAGGGGAGATCGCTGTACTAACATTGCATGGTTAGTACAGTGGCTCCTCCTGAGCTGATGTTTTTTTTTGTTTTTGTTTAGCCCTGCTCAGTTGAAAAAAAAAAAAAAGCCTACTGATGTGTACCAGGCTTTAGGGTCTCCATACACGTCACAATCTAGCCATACAATCAACTTTTAGATTTACCAAATCTATGAAATATAAAGACCTACCTAATCTATCTGATCCAATTTGCATCCATTCAGGCAACCTTTTGTACTACAAAGCAGTTGGTGGATCTAAGGGAGTTTGTAGACTCTGTGTGATGAGCTTAATGCCGCGTACACACGGTCAGACTTTCCGGCTACAAAAGTCCGACAGCCCGTCCGAGAGACTTTTGACGGACTTTTGGCGGACTTGCGGCAGACTTTCTAATGAACGGACTTGCCTACATACGATCACACAAAAGTCCGACAGCCCGTCCGACAAACTTTCGTCGGACTTTTGGCGGACTTGCGGCAGACTTTCTCACGAACGGACTTGCCTACATACGATCACACAAAAGTCCGACGGATTTGTACGTGATGACGTACACCGGACTAAAATAAGGAAGTTGATAGCCAGTAGCCAATAGCTGCCCTAGTGTGGGTTTTATTCCGTCGGACTAGCATACAGACGAGCGGATTTCTGGGTCCGGCGTAGTTACGACGTAAAGATTTGAAGCATGTTTCAAATCTAAAGTCCGTCAGATTTGCGGCTGGAAAAGTCCGCTGAAAGTCCGGGGAAGCCCACACACGATCGGATTGTCAGCCAGCTTTAGTCCGTCGGCGTCCGTCGGACTTTTGTAGATGAAAAGTCCAACCGTGTGTACGCGGCATTAGAGGCACATGTCATTTATATTTTTTAGTTTCCATACCCCTCTGTGGGATTGATTCGGTGGCTGCCCAGGAGCATTCTCTCTGATGGTTTTATTTCCGGCGTAGTATTAACCTGTGTTTGTTCAGGGGTGTTATCTGTGCAAACTAGATGTAGATGTAGACTGGTGGGCTAAGTCATCCCATGGCTTCTTATAATGTTGGGAAACCTCCAATAAGAAGATCCCAAGCTGTAAATCATAACTGTTCTCTGGGATCTTAGCGTGCTCCCATTCACTTTTTTTGCATTCCAGCTCCTCCTGTTGCATTCTTCATTAAATGAGATAAATAAATGATTGGCAGTGAAACTCCTTTATAATGGCCACAGCAGGTGTTCAGACCCTGGATCTCAGCACAGATATCTCACCAGTAGAGTTTGAGTGGTATAATAAATCCTGTGTTTAAAGCCCATCTCTGAATTTTTTGGAAAAGGTCGCCCGCCTCTCTGTAGCCCCTCTGGTTTTTTGTTTTGTCTTTGTTTTTTTCCTTTAATTTGCACCTTTTGCCATTCAATATCCCATCCTGAGGTCCAGGTGACATCATCTCCATGGGCATCTACAGGGCTCCCTATCCAACCTAAAAGCACCCTGCAGAGCCTGGGAGAGGAGTGTCCTTGAGAAGCACTCAGTGCACTGGTAACCAGTCTGCTCAACAGGAAATTCTACTTCTACAACAGTTAATGGACATCATTTTCTAGTGAAATACATCTAAAAGTAGCCAATGGTTGGGTAAAGAAATGCCCCAGCAAAATAGATTGAGAGCACCTCATTTTTTATTTTATTTTTTTTCTTGTTCAAATATTTTATTGGTACAGAAAAAGAGTAACATACAAAGAATAGCAACTCTTGCAGATCAACCCCAACGGAAAAGGGAGAAAACAAGGTGCACAATAACGCACTAAATGAAATGGGACGCAGCCCACAACCATTTTTTTTATTTCTGCCAAGACTGCTTTAACCCTCCAGCATTTAGCAGACACTGAGTTATCAATAGAGATGAACTGAAATTTTGGTGGTCGAAAATGGTGTTATTGGCATTTTGCCGATAAGAGAAAAAGGTGCCGATAATGGCATCGATAATACTTTCGACTTTGCAATTTTACTGTGCCTATCGTGTGTTTTTCATAGGGCATGTGGCTGAAAAACAGCATCCAAAAAATTGCTGCGTTTTCATTCTATTAAACAGGGGGGTGCGTTTTTGGTGTGTTTTTTTTTTTTTTTTTTTTTTTTTTTTACTGACCAAAAATGCAGCAAGCAGGATTTTTACCACCACAACGGAAAGCGCAGCGGACCAGTGTGAAGACATAGAATTTAAAGGGATACATTTTTCTTGAGCTTTTCTTGTGCTAAAGGTGCCAATAATGGCTGACAAATTCATATTCATTTAAATTGATATTAATTAAAAAGGTGAATATAATACAGTTACATATAAAAAAATATATATATATTTTAAAAACTGTCATTTTTGATTTTCGGCCAAGTGCATCCTGTATTTTTTATTTGGGCACCAAAATTTCCATTTGGTGCACCTCCTAGTTATCAACGTTGGATGGACAAACCATTTAAATGCCCAACTTTAAACACCCAGACAATAATGTTTTAACACATCTGGTTGTTTTCCAGTTAAAATGAAAAAAAAATAATAATAATTCATGATTTTTGTTTTTATACACATGCCAAACTTCCCAGCAATTTACTGCTGACAAGTACAGGTACAGTATTACACTACTCTACTGTTCTAACGGGCTCCATTGCCTGTGCTTTCTGGTGGTGTTTCTGCCTTTTTGTAGATGGGCGATGTTTGCATTGCTACATTGCAGTGAACACCTAAGATGATCGTTCTATTTTAAAATTGCAGTTTGCGTGCAGCACATCCAAATCTCAGCATCGGTTATGGGAGATGAGAGGACCATGTCACATCAGCAACTTTGTGGCAGAGATTTGTAGCAGCTGCTTATTTTCTCTGGGGATTTATAGCTGGCTACAGAGTTGCTGCTGTCAGTGACTACAAAGCTTATCTATGCAGCTTCAGATTGCTGGTGTGCCATGTACATTGTATGTTGCAATGGATAACATGAGCAGCTTCTGAAGCTAGTTCTAAATGCTGCATAAAGTAAATTGCTCAGGGACTCTACGACATACCGCTTGGAATGTCTATGGCATTGACTGTAGTTCATTTTTTCCAAGCGAGGGAAACACTAAGGAGCACGATTCTGTTGCTGCAAATCACTGCCATAAAATCACTATTGTGACATGGCTCAATAAGGCCAAGCTATTAAAGTGTTACTAAACCCAGGACCCTGCATTCACTATATCTGGTCTCCCACAGTACACAACATGGAAATGCAATTGTTTTAGTAAATATAAACTGCTAAATACCTTTCCTCATCAGCAGTATATTGCAGTCTTGTGACTTCTATCAGTGTCTGGTTAAAGCTTGTAGGAGGAGTCTTCATTCTTCCATGGTTGTCCAATGAGGCTGCAGGACCCCTGACCCTCTGGACAGTGCTGATTGGCCTTGTGTTGATCACATGCACTCTCCAAGAAAAAAAAAAACACACTCTATCAATACACACCAAACTGAGCATGTGTAGGTTGTCCCCTAGTCTGTACTATCTGTAGATAGTTTGGGGACTGTGGAAGAAGGGGAGGAACAGAGAAGACAGGAACAAACAGCCTTTTTATAGAATACAGAGGATTAACCCTTTAGGTTCCACAGTGAGTATAACAAGCATGCTTTACTGCATATACAGACTGATTTTACTGTTGTGGGTTTAGTATAACTTTAAGGCTACCAGTTAATATTTTGCTACCCATAACTACAACTTCAGGCAAGATTATTACTGTTGTGACAAAACAAGATTTAATTTAAGCAATGCCACTTAATTTGATATGCCAGTTTACCTGTACCTGGTGAAGGCATCCACCTTTAGATGCCTACACGTATGTTCACATGAGGCTGTCAAAAAACTGTCAGACATTATTTCCTTCTCGCCACCTTCCAAATGCCTATTTTCAGTAGGTGGACAGCCTGCGGGGTACACAAGTTTTTTTTTTTTTTTTTTAGTTTTTTTTTTCCATTCAACCCAGCAAGCTGATCAGAAAAAAAAAAACCTGACAGATTGCTGTACTAACGCAAGCAATATTAGTGTGGCGAATTCCCCCCCCCCCCCCATTTGCTGCCAGCACTGGTTGGATGCTGGTTTTCCTGCCTGCCCGTTGGGCGGAAGTCGGGCGTAAGACTGCTGTTCAGCCGTCCTTTCAGCCTGTGTGTCCCCAACCTTAGCCTTGATCCTCATTGTAATGCACTGCATAAATGGCCAAGAAGAAGTTGCATGTGGGGGGCCGTGTAGCACTTGACTTTCTATTCAAAAGTCAAGATTTGCATCTTGACACCTTGGCGCTGGCCGCACGCAAATATGCAGCCTGTCGGTGGGTGGGCTTTGGCTAAGAGCAGCCACATATTTACGTGAATTAGGGGCAATAGAGCTGTGCTGAGAGTGTGCGTTTGCGCACTCCCGGCACAGTTACCGACGGCTAACGGAACATTCCCAATTGCTGAAGGCGCCAGCGCCAAGAGGTTATGCTGGATCGAAATTCAGCCGTTTCAACAGGGATTGGACAAATTTTGATCCATCTGTTGCTGTTCCCATTCATGAGGAGTTGATCTAATGATCGAATTCTCAAGAACGGGCTTGTTGGAAGTTTTTTGTTCAATCAGCGCTGCAGCATTGTTCTATGCATTATAACAGTGAAGGAGTTCCTGCTGTCCGACTAGCATAATGGGGAGAATTGCACCTTTCACATCCCTTGTGTGGATGGGAGTACCCATTCATGGTCCATGTATGGCCTCCAGGGATGATTGAGAAACTCTTTAAAAGTACATACAGACACCTGTGGGCACATGCATTTCATTTATGCTTCCAGACAAGGTAATGATCAGCTTAAAAACAAAACAAATTAGATGAAAACTTTGATAATATGTATGGAGTCATTTAAAACAAATCTTCCAATCATAATCCAAAGAAAATATTAGAAATAATCTAAAGCTTTGTTTATGGCTAGAATTAGTAGCACAGAAGCTAAAGTGTGATTCCGACTCAAATGGTGCCAAGAGTAGTGAAGTTTATATTGTATATACATATAGACATGCATGTATGTGAACCAGAGATAGACCGATTATTGGCGGCCAATATTCACTTTTTTTTTGAAGTATCGAGCACAAACGTACCCGATGTTACCGCTATTGCTTTAAGGGGTTTTACTGGGGTGATGCTTGCAGCTGCAGGCATCACCCCGGTACCGTTCTTTAGAGCGGACGGTCAGCTTTATTGTAATAACAACCAATGCAGGCTCAGCAGCCGCTTGGCTGTTATTACAAGCAGCGGGATAGGGTGTCCTCCGCCTTCCGCCACTCGCCCGGGCTTTATCGTCCCACCAGGAGGCCCAAGCAGCCAGCCGACACGTCCGCCGGCTGACCGAAGACCCGAACAAAGCCAAAGCTTCGTTCAGGTCTCGGCTCTAGTAACCCAGAAGCAATGTCATGACATCAATTCCAGGATTACTGGCATCTTAAACGCGCCAGTTTTAAAAAATATAATATATATTCAAAAACGCCGATCTTGACGTTTTGAATACTTTCAAGTGCAGAGGAGGGGGTTTGGGGTCTTATAGACCCCCGATCTCTCCATAAAGAGTACCTGTCACTGACTATTACTGTCACAAGGGATGTGTACATTCAGTGATTTGAAAAAAAAAGTTTAAATTTTTTTTTTTTTTAAATGTACAGCATATCGGCCTGAGAGGTGGCCGAAATATCAGTATCGTATCGGCGTCGAAAAAACGATATCGGTCGATCCCCAATGTGAACTTTTGCTATTATTTGTAAATGCTACAAAACATTTTTCTATGTTTTGCAGCATTTATTTACCACCCCAATTCCAAAAAAAGTTGGGATGCTATGTAACATCTACATGAAAATAGAATACAATGATCTCCAAATCTCATAAACCCGTATTTTATTCACAATAGAAAATATATCAAATGTTTAAACTGGAAAAAATGTACCATTTTAAGTAAAAAATAAGATAATTTTGAAATTGATGGCAGCAACACATCTAAAAAATATTGTGATAGGGCCATGTTTACCACGGTGTAGCATTCCCTCTTCCTTTAACAATACTTTGTAAATATGACCAATTGCTGAAGTTTTGGGAGAGGAATGTTGTCCCATTCTTTCCTGATATAGGATTTTAACTGCTTAATAGTCATGGGTCTTCTTCTTTCTCATATTTTTCATTTCAAGATGGGCCTGATCTTTTCAATTGGTGAAAAGTCTGGACTGCAGGCAGGTCAGTAAAGCACCTGGACTCCTCTGCTATGAAGCCATGCAGTTGTCATAGAGACAGAATGCAGTTTAGCATTGTACTGCTGAGATATGCAAGACCTTCCTTGAAAAAGATGTTGCCTGGACAGGAGCATATGCTGCTCTAAAACCTGAATGTATCTTTCAGCATTGATGGTGCCTTTCCAGATGTGTAAGCTGCCCATTCCATACGCACTAATGCAATCCTATACCATCAGAGGTGCAGACTTTTGAACTGATTGCTGATAACAAGCCAGAAGGTCCCTCTCCTCTTTAGTCCGGAGGATGTGGCACCCATGGTTGCCAAAAAGAATGTCAAGTTTCAATTAGTCTGACCACAGAACCGATTTCTATTTTACAACAGACCTTTTAAATGAGCATTGGCCAGGACAAGATGGTGGCGTTTCTGGATCATTTTCAGATATGGCTTCTTTGCATGATTGAGCTTTACCTTGCATTTTTGGATGTCTGTGTTCAAACAGTGATATTTGGAAGTATTCCTGAGCCCATACAGTGATGTGTACCTTGCGCACAAAGATTTCTCCAGATTCTTGCAATCTTTTGATGATATGTACTGATGATGATATTTAAAGTCTTTTTCAATTTTACATTGAGGAACATTATTCTGAAATTAGTTGACAGTTTTTAGACGCAGCTTTTCACAAATTGGTGAACCTCTGCTGCCTTAACTTCAGAGACACTGACTCGCTAAGATGCTCTTTTTATACCCAATCATTATACTGACCTGTTGCCAATGAACCTAGTTGCAAAATGTTCTTCCAGCTCTTCCTTGTTAGTACCGCTTACTTTGCCAGCTTTTTGTTGCCCTGTCCAAACTTTTTTGAGACCTGTTGCTATTAATTACCCTGTTTTTTTCTTAAAATCCTCCATTTTCTCTGCTTCAACATTTGATATGTCTTCTATTTTCTCTTGTGAATAAAATATGGATTGATGAGATTTGCAAATCATTGCATTCTGTTTTATATAGATTTTACACAGAGTTCCAACCTATTTGGAATCCCCCCACAACAATTTTTTTTTCTGAACTCCTCCCATCGCCAGGTCCTGAGAACCGATTTAAAAACCATTTGTGTAAATATAAACCAGAAATAGGATTTCCAGTGAATGTTCGGGAGGGAGAAGCACACAAGCTAAATAAAGAGCTGTAGCTGCTGACTTTTAATAAGGACACTTACCTGTCCTGGGAGCCTGCAATGTCGCCCCCCCGGGGACCGATTTGTCCACCTTGGGTGCAGGCGCCACCAACTAAGGGAAACCAGCAGTGGAGCCTTCAGGCACAGCCGGTTTCCTACTGCGCATGCGTGAGTCGCGTGGCGCTTTGCAAATGGCCAGCTCCTCTCCTGGGACACACACAGGTCCCAGAAGGCATCGGGGGAGAAGGAGGAGGGCTCGTCGCAGAAGAGGACGTGATGTACTGTGCCGCGGCCGGGTCAGGATGGAAGTAAATGTATTTTCTCTAAAAAGGTAGGTAAGAAAAAAAATAGATATACAAAAACAAGGGGTGGAGAGGGTGGTCTTTAGTTAAAGACCCTCTTGTAAAAGTGGGTGGAACTCCGCTTTAAGGTAGAAAGGAACTTTTGAGCATGCAGCCATTCACAAAGTGGATAATAAAGTAGCATGAGTATGGATTAAATTTACAGTATAATGCTAAATATTCTCTGGGTGCACCCATATTGTCTGCAGTGATGAGAGATCCTACTTGTATGCAGTTTTCTGCTCCAGGGCTAAACTACATGGGTGAATTTTATCTGATGCTGCTGAGTGATTTGGCAGCCATCTAATCTGCAAACGGCTAATATTGTGTAATCATACGTGAGGTGATTGTTGGCTATGGTTAAAGGATAAGTTAATAAAAAAAAATCATAAATGTTTTTGAAGGTTAAAAAAAATGTGCATTTATTATTTTTTTTAGGTGTCTGCAGAGCATTACACCTGCAATCAGTGGATCAAGGGTGCAATGTCAGGCTCCTGCAGACTGTTCCTACAGCTCTGAGCCCGTGCCTCCATATGGCCCCCTACACATGGGCGGAATCCTACAACGGATCCGCCTGCTCAGCGGGGAATCTGTCCGCTGGTCCCCGCTGAGCAGGTGAATGGCAGGTCCTGACACAGCCCGCTGTTCTCTATGGAGTGGTCAGATGGAAATGGACCACCTGTCTGTTTCCATCAGATCCAATTGCCAGATGGATAGGGGACGGATCCCCATCCGTCTGTCTTTCAGCAGATTTGATCAGATGTCAGTGGGTGTCAACCTTGGAGGCCTTGGAGGACTGGAGTGACGTCATGATGTCACTTCCGCTCCAGGCTGGAAATAAACACTTTATTTTTTTTTTATAGCAAAAGATCAAAAATTAATGCTTTTGCTTTTAAAGGTAAAGAAGAGATTTGGGTCTTTTTGCCCCCAGATATCCCTATTTCTTTTACAAGGGATATTTAGATTCCTTGTAATGGGAATAAACGTGATAAAAAGTCTGTTTTTTTAAGGGACAGTGTAGAAATAAAAAATAAATGAAATGTGGAAAAAAAAATTAAGCGCCCCCCATATCCCTGTGTGCTCGCATGCAGATGCGAATGCATACGTAAGTTGCGTACACATATGTAAACAGTGTTTGCACCACACGTGAGGTGTTGATGCAAAAATTCTAGCGCTAGACCTCCTGTGTAACTCTAAACCAGTAACCTGTAAAGGTGTTTAAAAAATCAGCTATTTAGATTTTAAGTACTGTAATTTGTCACCATTTCACGAGCGTGCACAATTTTAAAGCGTAAACTGTTGGGTAGCTATTTACTCAGCGTAACATCATCTTTTATATAATGCAAAAAAATTGGGATATATTGTGTTTTTTGTTTTTTTATTCATTAAAATGTATTTTGTAAAAAAAAAATAGTTTGAAAAACCGCTGAGCAAATACCGTGTGATGTAGAAAATTGCAAAGGTCTCCATTTTATTCCCTAAGGTCTCTGCTACAAAAACAAAAAAATGTGTTTGGGGGGTTATACGTTAACTACTTAAGAAGTGCCAGAAAAGTTGGTGGTTAAAGCCTCGCTTCAGACAAATGTTTTTTCTTTTCCTGTTTTGTATTGCGTGTGTAGGGGGTTGGGGGGGGGGGTTGCTCTTACTTTCTGTGCGGTCACTGGTACTGAAAGTAAAAAGAATTCCCTCCTATGGAGACACAAATGGCAATAAAACAGTATAACTTTCTAGTTGAGTGGCAAAGCTCTAGAATCTGTCAGATCATATTATTGTCTGCAAACCCTTTGAGGGGCTTTTTCTTCACTTCCTGTCACAATAAAACCCATTGTGATGTGATGTCATAAGGGCGAGAAAAGAGCGAATATCTTCGGAGGGACATAGCTCTTTAAAAAATATCCTAAGAGCCCGTTAACACATATGCATTTTAACACAGGCCAGTACATGTACACAGATTAGCCATTGATGCGATGCCAGTTCATATCTGTTTAATGCACTGATGAGCATTGACTGTTTTTCAGTGTCAACATGCAATGCAGAGCTTATTGATGACAATGGCAGGGCATGGAAATGCTTGATTGTTGGGAGGGGGGGGGGGGGGGGTGCAAAAAACCTTGTCCATATCCAGCTGTATATTACTTGCCAATGCTGGTATGGATGTAAAATAGGTGTGTGTGCAGGTTTGGTTTCTAACTCCCACTGCACATGAACCTCTGTCCCCTTTTAGTTATGTTTTTTCTGCATGTTGGTAATCCTTATTTATTGACATGTGTTTGATGAGAACTGTCTTTATTGGTCAGCAGATAATCAGATTAAAGCATCCCCAGCTGCTGTTTTCTAGTGCGGCTTTGCCTTGATGCTCCAATTCAGCATGGCAACAGTGCTTTACTCCTACCCAAGGCTGATATTACAGCCATTCTAGTGCTGGTAGCTGCTCCCTATAAAAGGTCCCTTGCACTCCTCTATTGTAATGTTATGGAGAAAGCAGAGAATGAGAGTGATGCTTGGTAACAGGATACGGGGATCATTTAACCCCTGTAAGAAGATCTTACGACTGGCATCTCTGAGAAAATCCAGAAGCCAGCGACAACGTGAACCCACCATAATCCTCTCATAGATGGATATTGATTTTGGCTGAAATTATTTTATAATGTAGCAGATTTTCACCAACCTTGCATTTTCAGCATTGAAGAAAGACATGATTTGCTTTGTTACTTTGGAAAAGGTTATCAGAAGGGATCAGTGGCAGCTGGTGAAGTTTTAGGATGGGGGCGCCAGACCCCACCCTTCCTTTTTGACCCCTCCCACTTCTCATAAGCCCCACGCCTTATAGAATCCACCCACTCCGTACCTTGTATTCCACTTGCTTCCACCCATAGTGTCAGGTGTATACAGCCCCAGCCTCACAGATCAGGGTATATAGCTCAGGGTATACACCTCCGCCTCACAGATCAGGTTAGACAGATCAGGGTATATAGCTCAGCCTTACAGATCAGGGTATACAGCTCAGCATTACAGATCAGGTTATACGGATCAGGGTATACAGCTCAGCATTACAGATCAGGTTATACAGACCAGGGTATACAGCTCAGCATCACAGCTCATGCCACGCCCTACACACTTATATTTTAACATGCGTGTTGCATTTTTGCACACAAAATTTTGCTGGGATTTGCGTTTTACATTTTTTTGTGCTTTTTTTTTGTTATCGCTGTTGTTGTTTGGTATCGTCTTGGGGGGGGACCTCACGCAAATTTTTTTTTTACATTTTGGCGGGGTTCCCCTTCAAGATTCTCAGCACACAAGTCGCACCGCAAGTTGGATCATCTTGATCCGACTTCTGGTGCGACTTCTATTCAAATCAATGGGCTCCCATAGGGAACCATTGATTTTGAATAGGGGCAGAGAAACGCTGGAAGAGGCTTAACGTTGTGTATATAGCGTTAAGCCTCGTTTAACACCTTTTACCAGCGTCTGGCATTTTAACAGCTTTAGCGCTGGAGCCTCAGAACGTGCTGGTCCTGGGTTTTTTTGGAGCTTAAAAACGCCAATGCCTGTTACAGCTCAAAAATGCCATGGTGTGTATGAGGTCATTGAATAACATGAAGTGACGTTTTTAACCACTTCCCGTCCACGCTATAGCCCGAAAGACGGCTACAGCGTGGACCTACTTTGCTGGGAGGGCGTCCATAGACGTCCTCCCGTGCTGGAGCAGCCTGCGCCCCCCCTGCAGGGCGCTTCTGGCTCCTCCTGCCTTCCAATGACAAGCTGAAAAGTGTAATATGGAGTGCCCCTATAGCAAGGTAAAAAACTTTAGTACCACTCATTTCCTGCACAGGACTACATGCCCCATGAGGCATTGCTCCTCACACATTAACAAGTTCTCAGGCACTTACTGACATATATGGACGGTGTACTGAGCTGTATGTGTGCTGCACTGTATTTCCAGATATGTAAATAAATAATTCTGTATGCAGGACAACTAATTGGCTGGCCGATTAATCGATTATGAAAATAGTTGACAACTATTTTCATAATCGATTAGTGGTTTCGGCTCTAGTGCCGTCTCCCGGAAGTGGGGACAGGGACCTGTCAAAAACAGGTACCCGTCCTGTCTTTCTTTCTATAGTACATTTTGTATGGATGCAAATCACACTGCAAAGTATCGGTACTCTGTATTGACGAGTACTTGACCGAAAGTATCGGTACTCGTACTCGCTAACTAAGGATGCACCGATACCTTTTTTTTTTTTTTTTATCGGGATGACAACCCTGAAGCCTGCAACAGAGAAGAATCGCCAAAGCTTTTTTAGCTGTACTCATATGGATCACAGGAGTGCAGTTCATTCTGCACTCCTGTGACCCGTTTGCAGCCCGCTGTCGGCTGACGTCACAGATCGGTTCAGGCTTGGAAAAGATCCCGATTTAACAGTCAGGATCCACCTAGAAGCCTGGACTGGCAGCTGGCTCAGCCTCTCAGTGAGCCCCTGGGAGACTGAGCAAGCTGTTCCTGCCCCGTTCACAGCCTGGCACTGCAGCAAGTGCTGGAGGGGAGAGCAAAGTGCTGGTGACTTGAGGCCTCATGCACACTGGACGTTAAAATAACGTTATAAAAACGCCAATAGCTTTGCAGTGTTTTTCAACATTTATGCAATGTGTACACAGCGTTAAGCTGCGTTAAACCTCGTTTAACACCTTTTACCACTGTCTGGCGTTTTTACAGCTCTAGCGCTGGAGCCTCAGAATGCGCTGGTCCTTGGTTTTTTTTGGAGCTTAAAAACGCCAACGTCTGTTACAGTTCAAAAATGCCATGGTGTGTATGAGGCCATTGAATAACATGGAGTGGCGTTTTTAACCACTTCCCGTCAGCGCTATAGTGGGAAAGACGGCTACAGCACGGACCTACTTTGCCGGGAGGGCGTCCATAGACGTCCTCCCGTGCTCGAGTGGCCTGCGCGACCCCTGCAGGGCACACGTGGCCCGCTCTGTAATCAGCCAGTCGGCTGATCACAGATCGGAGTACGGGATCGATCCCGACCCCTTACCACGTGATCAGCTATCAGCCAATGACAGCTGATCATGTCATGTAAACAGCCGGTAATCAGCTATTTTTTCTTCTAGCGTGAGGAGAAAAAAAAAAGCCGATCACCGGCGTCTGTGAGATGGACATCAGTCCCGATCGTGGAGAGCCTCTGCAGCGGCCTACCAGTGCCCATAGTGTCACCTATCAGTGCCCACAGTGCCACCTATAAATGTCACCAATCAGTGCTTCATCACCAGTGCTGCCTATCAGTACCACCTACCAGTGCCCATCAGTGACATCTATCAGTGCCACCCATCAGGCCCGTCTTATCAGTGCCTAGTAGTGTCTGCTTATCTGTGCCTATCAGTGCCCATCAATGCAGCCCATCTGTGCCCATCAGTGCAGTCTCATCAGCGAATATCAATGAAGGAGAAAAATTACTTGTTTGCAAAATTTTATAACAAACTATGAAACATGTTTTTTTTTTTTTTTTTTTTTTTTTTTGTTTTTTCTTCAAAAAGTCTTTTTTTGTTTGTTTAGCAGAAAATAAAAACCCAAGAGGTGATTAAATACCACTAAAAGAAATCTCCATTTGTGTGAAAAAAATTATAAAAATTTCATTTGAGTACAGTAGCATGACCGTGCAATTGTCATTCAAAGAGTGACAGCGCTGAAAGCTAAAAATTGGTCTGGGCAGAAAGGTGTTTAAGTACCCAGTAAGCAAGTGGTTAAGCTACAAAAAAAGCTGCTGTAAAAATGCCGCTGTAAAAATATCCGTGTGTATGAGGCCTTACACATATGCCAGACTTCCACGCAAAAGTGACAGGGTGGATTTGATTTAAATCTAGTCTCTTTAAATCACGATTTAAATCCCTAGTAAAAAGGCTTGATTTAAATCATCATTTTTAAAGAGCGACTGTCATCTCTGTCCCGCAGCGGCTCCACCTCTGACCCGCTGTTGACTCACCCACAGTCCCATTCACTTTAATGGAACGGCTGGTGATGCGGCAGTGACACAACAAGGTGAGGGACGTGGCGGCAGCAGGTGAGTGGATGCCCGCTAACAGGCGCTGCCATGATGGATCTGAAATGACAGGTGCTCTTTAAATGTACTTATTCTTGCTGGTAGTTAGAATCTTTAATATTTGCAAACAAAATGAAGGTTTTCTATTTAGAATAATAAGCTGTTATGTTCGTAAAACAGCGATATCAGAACCGATTCAATCATACAGTTTGTCGTGTACATAGATTTTTAAAACCATGTGATAAAGGAATATTTTTGGACCTTGTTTTATCTCATGGCTACTGTGAAATTGTGTGAATGAATCAATGCAGTGCATGTTATCTCAGCTTGCATTCACTGAATGAGTTTACTAAAAAAAATATCAATATTGCAGAATATACAGCCTCATATTACATAACCAAGCTCCATTTCATGCTGAATAAACTAAATTATTAATGCATCTTAAATAGAAAACTATCTTTAGCTAGATTTTTACTCCAAAAGCATTTGATAAAAATCTGAAAACATCTGATTTAAATTATAAAAAAAAAAATCATCGATTTTTCTCCACCCTGCAGAAGAGTGAACATTCAGGCCGGTGTGCAGAGTGCTCCTGAGTTTTGTGTGCTGCATGGAATCATAATAGATATAGACCTTGTGTGTTAAACAATAAAGGCTTATGTATGTTCAGTGTGTCACCTGGAACATTTCTTGTTGCCCTTAGCAACCTAACTAAATCCTTTCTTCATTTTCAATCCTGTACCGCAGACTAGACTGTTGGATGTAGATTGGTTGATATAGCACAGTGTTCATAAGCCCCAAATTGGTCATCACAAAGTCCTCATGCATATGGACCTTTTATTAGCTGTAAACTCCTCGAGCATTAAATCCCTGGCACTTGCCTATGCCCGCAGGTGGTACCGCACAGCCGCTAATACAAGTGAATGGCTGTACACAGCCTTAATTGTGTAAACACAGATTGTTTCTGCACTGACGTTTATCCACGTGTGACATATAAATCCCCAAACATGAGGGTGGTGTGTTTGGGGAAATACATTGTATTTGCTTGCTTTGGTAAACACAATGAACAAGCTTTTACTTGTGCCCAGGGAGTGCAAGTACCACGTACATCCACCAATACAAATAAATGGCTGTACATTCTGATTCCTCTTGTACCAAATTGTAATGTAACTGTAATGTCTGCCTTTATTTTGTTAAGCTCTGCGCAAACTGTTGGCGCTATATAGATCCTATATAACAGGGATATGCAATTAGCGGACCTCCAGCTGTTGCAGAACTACAAGTCCCATGAGGCATAGCAAGACTCTGACAGCCACAAGCATGACACCCAGAGGCAGAGGCATGATGGGACTTGTAGTTTTGCAACAGCTGGAGGTCTGCTAATTGCATATCCCTGCTGTATAATAATAATACATGGTTGTACCCATTTATGCATTTGCATTTACCCATGCATATGTTTGGGAAGATACGCTGTGTACGTGCGCATGGGTAAACCCAGTTGCAAAAGTGATCAGCGTTTTTTCATTGAGCAGCATGCGGCCAGTTAGTTGTAATGGAGGCTGTACGTGGCTCCTGCGGCTCCCCGGGCACAGGAAAATGCCAAGGAGTTTATGCTTCAGTGGTTTCAGCTAGTAAACATATGTGTGCATGACGCCTTATGGCACTTCTAGCCAACAACTTGTAGAAATTTTTTTTGTTTTTTTGATATGAGAAACTCCCTTTAAAAGTGCTTTAACATAATGTGTTTCTTTTGATCCTATTTCTCTCCGGTAGTATAATGATGTTTCTTTTATTCTGGCAGGTGAACGTCTATGTCCTGGGGAAAACCTTTCTGCTGCTGGCCAGAGAGCTCTGCATTAATGCTCCAGCTATAGGTAACATTAGAACTTCACTCCAGTCTTTCTCAGTACAGTCTTATGTAGATGAAGCAATTATACAAAGAAAAATAGTTTCTCTCTCAAGCAACCCTTTTCTGGTTGGATGGTCATTGTGTCTCATTTCCCAGCATGCATTGCCAGTACGTTGGGAATAAATGTGCAGTAGCTGCAATGCAGCCATTTGTTGGCTGAAGTGTTAATGAGAAGACATTTTATTCCTTCACTGAGATTAAAGTGCTTTGGTAATATTGCACGCTTCTGGGGAACTGATACTGGACAGCTTCATAAATAACAATTTGGCCTACAGCATGCTGTCTGCAGTTTGTGTAGGTGACAGGAACACTTTGTTTTTGCTTTAGAATAAATTTTTTTGCAGCTAAAAGATTTAAAGTGGATGTAAACCCAAATTTATTTATTTTTTATGTCATAATGTAGAGTATAAGATTTCCTATCATTTGAGCCCAGTCTTGCCACAAAGAGGTAATCCAGCTCTGAGCAATCCTCTTATTGTTCAGTGAGATAAAACTTGACAAACAGAGAAAAACTTTGTCAAATCCTCCCCCTTGCTGTGAGTGACAGGTGATTTAGATCTTGTGCTCTAGCCTAAGAGACATTCAGTATTTTTAATTCCCTCCCCCACTCCTTTCTTCAGCAGCTCTGCAAGGATTGGCTGTTCCACACCTCACCATGATTTGGCATGCTTTCCTGTCTTTTCACTGGATGTTAGAGATCATAGCAGAAGTTCAGTGTAAGAAATACACAGGAGAAAATGCATATTGACAAGGGGAGTGTAGAGGTGGGCGGGGAGTCTACTGACATCACGACTCCACCCACCGAGCTCCAGACAACAGACCCACCTACAGAATCTGCAGTTTTTCGGGTCTCATAGCAGACAGAGGGGAGACATTTGACAGGTAAAGATACATGCAGGAGGCATGTATATCCCTATAGATAACCCCTATGGCAGTAGTTTAGAAAGGATGACATTGGGTTTACATCCACTTTAAAGGCCAGTTTCACACAGATAACAAATCCCATAATCAGAATTTGTTCTTGGCACAAGATAGGAAGCTTTCTAAGCTAGTTAGGGCAGTGAAAAATGACAGGTTCACTTTGGGGCAGTTATGATGGGATATTTACCTTCCAGGTGCTCCCCTGATGGCCCATTCGCACCTTGCGTCTGCCTGAAAAATCACTGTGTAAAGACGGCCATAGATGATGCGTTTTTCTTTTCTGCAACCACGGGTTGCAGGAAATAAAATCACTTGATTCCCACATCAACATAGTCAGTGTTGATGGGGAAATCCTTCCTGTGGAGCTGTTGTGTTCTCCCGGTGGAGTGAGGGGGGGAGGGACGTGGGGAGCCATCCCTCCCAGGAGAACACAGTGATTGAAATAATCGCATATAATACATGATTCGAGTCTCAGCCCGTCCCTGCTGAACTATCTATGGCCAGCTTAAATTGCAACACAACGCTGGATTGGAGCTTAGAAAAGAGAAGGACCATTCTCCTGCTCCCACGTGTCACCAACCTGGTGACTGTTCTCTTAGCAGTAATTCTTTATATTTTTCAGTGAGGGTAGGATTAAGTGTTGGGGTCCATTTACAGGCGTTGTACACTTGCAAAGGTTTTTGTTGTTTTTATCTATTTGTGTAGTTATATTACTTGTATTGTTTGTTTGCCTTACCTTGTTATGCTTGGCTCACATGTTGTGGCTGTAGTTTGAAGCGTCATAGCTGATCGATTCCCCTATGGCCATATATTCACTTAGCTTGTCCCTATTTGCTAAAGAGACAGGCGGCTTCTTGTTCCAGGTCACACAGCCTCCAATCCATGCCTCACCATTTCCAATGTGTTGCAACACAAATGTTCGAAGTGTTAATGTGATGAAAGTGCGTCTCTTCCCCACATTGCTTTGTCTGCTTGTGTCTGTTTAAGATCCAATTACTATTCAGCTATTACCTGCAGAACACTAGACTGAGAGACTCGGGGACTGTGGGATATGTAGTTTCTTCACAGGAAATGTCAATTCTCAAACTACAGAAAGAGGTCATGCATTAAACTGTGCAATGCCATTCCGCATGCCTCATGTTTGAAAACAAACTGTGGGGGAAGGAATGTGAAGGTTTACTCTATTATAGGCTGTGTGTCTAGCAGTGGTGGTCCGCCCATTAGGGGCGCACGGGCGCTTCCCCCCCTATCCATGTATCCGGCCCCCTAATCTACATGCCGGACGCATGGATTCCAATGGGGGTGTTTCTTTTGAAGCCAGAGGCTTTAATAGGCTTCAAAAAAAGGGTATACTTGGGGCGCAGAGCACTGCGCTCTGCGCCCACCCAGTTGTGTGAGAATAGCGAATTAATATTTGCTATTCTCACACTGATCCTCCTCCCGCCCAATCAAGAAGCGCATCCTAAGACCTGTCCCCCAATTGGCTGAAAGGACAGGCGATCCTATTGGATGCCTAGGAGAAGGAGGAGACGCACGGCGGAAGCCGCCGTGATGCAGAGGAGGGGGGGGGGGTGGCCGCCCGGAACCTGGAATGGGGTAGGTGCTGGGTTGGATGACCGACTGACCGCAAGACCCCCAGTATACCATATGTATATAAATGACGCCATCAATCTACATGATGAGTGCACATCTTATGAAGGTGGAAAACACAAGGTGCAGGTAGGAAGGTTTATAATGCCTTTAACCCCTAGGCAGAGACAGTACACAAATATGCAGCCTCTTGCTGGGTGGACCTCCCGTGGTCGGGAGCGGTGATCAGTGTCGTGTCGTGTCACACACAGCCCCCCCCCCCCCCCCACACAGATAGAATCACTCCCTAGGACACACTTAATCCCTACAGCGCCAGTGACATTTTTACAGTAATCAGTGCAATTTTATAGCATTGATTGCTGTACTAATGCCAATGGTCTCAAAAATGTGTCAAAATTGTCCGATGTGTCCGCCATAATGTCGCAGTCACAATAAAAATCACTGACCGCCGCCATTACTAGTAAAAAAAAAAAAAATATCAATAAAAATGCCATAAAACACATGCCCTATTTTTGTAGATGCTATAACTTTTGCGCAAACCAATCAATAAACACTTATTGCAATTTTTTTCTGAGGAAAAAATGTTTTTTATATATTTTTTGGGGATATTTATTATAGCAAAAAGTAAAAAATATTGCTTTTTTTTCAAAATTGACGCTATTTTTTTTTGTTTATAGCGCAAAAAATAAAAACCGCAGAGGTGATCAAATACTACTAAAAGAAAGCTCTATTTGTGGGGAAAAAAGGACGCTTTTGTTTGGGGGCCACGTCGCACGACCGCGCAATTGTCAGTTAAAGCGACGCAGTGCCGAATCGCAAAAAAGTGCTCTGGTCAGGAAGGGGTTAAATTCTTCCGGGGCTGAAGTGGTTAAAGGGCCAGCAGGCCCTGGCACAAAGGGGTTAAAGCAAACTTTTTATTAAAGGAATATAGAGTATGCCATTGCTGGCTGCCTCCTAAAATGTTCCAGTATGCTGGCTGCTTTTCCAGTCACTGACTGGGAACAAGTACGCAAATTGGGAAAGGAAAAGTATGAAGTCTTTATACTGGTTTTAGGTTATTGAGCATCTCAAAGTATTTGAACCAAGAGACTTGACATGACAGGTTATAGCTTCAGTGCTGATCAGTGTATTCTGATGGCAGGGAAGTCTCTCCACTGTGAGAATACAATAGCTCGGCGAGAGGATTTCTTCATCCACATCAAGTGTGTGGATGGGGGAAGTGGGTTTTTTTTGTTTTCAATCCGGAATCGTCTATGGGCTGCTTTAGGCCCCTTTCACACAGACGACCCCGCCCCTTTATAACGTCACAGTCCCATCATGCCCCAGGACTGTGACGTCATAAGGGGCGGGGTCACCGGGTGACATCACCCGGTGGCCACGCCCCATGCCTATATAATTGGTTGCAGACCTCGCTCATGGCATTACAGCAAGAGGGAGCGTCGCGTCAACATCTCTGTAAGAGAAGAGGGAAGAAGACGTCTCAAAAGACCGGGCTCCTCCGCTAGCAAAAGAGCGGCAAAAGAGCAGAAGATAGTGGAGGAGCACCGGAGAAGAACCAAAGAGCAAGGAGACGACACCGGAGAGAGGGAGAAGAGGCCTGAGAGACCCCCGAAGTCGGAGGAAGACCCCCGGAGCTGCCTAATTACTTTTAAAACCTGTGTAGTGTTTTTTTTATTGACAATTTTTTCCCCAGGTGAATGGGTAGGGGTACCATGTACCCCATATTCATTCACATAGGGTGGGGGACCGGGATCTGGGGGCCCCCTTGTTAAAGGGGGCTCCCGGATTCCGATAAGCCCCCCTCCCGCAGACCCCAAAAACCAGCGGCCAGGGTTGTCAGGAAGAGGCCCTTGTCCTCATCAACATGGGGACAAGGTGCTTCGGGGTGGGGGGCCCGCAGGGTGCCCCCCCCTTGCCCCAAAGCACCAACCCCCCCATGTTGAGGGCATGCGGCCTGGTACGGTTCAGGAGGGGGGGGGCGCTCGCTCGTCCCCACCCCTTTCCTGACCGACCGGGCTGCGTGCTCGGATAAGGGTCTGGTATGGATTTGGGGGGGACCCCCACTCCGTTTTTTCGGCGTAGGGGGTGCCCCTTGGAATCCATACCAGACTGAAGGGCCTGGTATGCTCTTGGAGGGGAACCCATGCCGGTTTTTTATTTAAAATTTGGCGTGGAGTTCCCCCTCAAGATTCATACCAAACACAGTGCCTGGTATTGGCGGGGATCCAAGTCAGATCCCCGTTCAATATGAGTCGGTACCATGTCGGGTTCCTATGGAAATGGCAAACCGCAGCTAAACGCAACCACAGCTAATCGCAACCGCAGCTAATCGCACTGTACAAATGCAGCTCATCGCAGTGCCTGGTGTCTTGAATTTCACAGAAAAAAAAACATGCTTTTAACTGCGGCAGAATAGCCGTCCGTGTGAAAGGCGCCTTCGTTTTCCACAATTGGTTTACTACACTGGTACATTTTAAATAGACCACCTATATTTCCATGAAGATAAGGACCTGGACAGCTAAGCCATCTCTAAGGGAAAGTTGTCACTGAAATGGTTACTGACTGTTCCCTGGGAAGGGGGGGGGGGGGGGGTGTGGGGGGTGTGGTCCTGGATGTTTCTCTTTGTTGTGTTTTGTAAACAAACATTGGTGTGACATGTCACATGACATGTTTGTGTATGTGGGTCAATTGTTAATTATGAACGCACATTGACTATTATCAGGTTAGCTTTATACCCTCCAATGCTTTTGTTTACACACTGGTTACATTTGGGTTGAGAATTTTTATACGGCTCCATTTGTTTTTGTGGAAAAGCCATGTGTTTAATGACAAATTCCCATGGTTCTTATTTCCGAAGAAATTTTATTCGTGCTTTTTTTTTTTTCCCAGAGGGACCTCGTAAATGAAAATGTCTGAACATAGATCTTGCTTATTCCTAGTAACTAGCTTTTTCATTTTTTTTTATTGCATTTCGTGTAATAATTTTCTCTAGAAACAAGACCATTTACATAGGTTTTTCAGTAATGTCTATAAATGGTGATTCCACCAAACACTGATCGTTAAAGTGGTTGTAAACCTCAGACATGAAATATGAAAAAAGTATATCCTTCTATAATGTGTACTTGTCTCAATCCAGAGCACTAAGGCCCCTTTCACACGGCAAGCCCGCTCGGATCTGCCTGTCCGTTTTTCAGGCAGATCCGAGAGGGCCATCCATTGACTCCTATGGGGAGACGGATGTCAGCGGAGATGTGTCCACTGACACCCGTCTGCCATCCGATCCGCTAAAAGCAGATGTATGGCGATACGTTTGATCTTTCCATAGGGATCAGCGGCGCTCTGACAGGCCCCTCCCTGCTCAGTGAGCAGAGATGGACCTGTCATCTGCCGGCTCAGTGGAGATCAAAAGAGCGATCTCTTGCTGAGCTGGAGGACTCCGCTAAACGGATCCGCCTCGTGTGAATGAGGCCTAAGTGTCATTTCTGTCCACTGCCTCGTTTCTCTGATATAAGCAGGAGTCACTTCTGATGAGTTTTCCTGACACCAAGAAAAAAATGGTGACGGGAGGGCACAGTGATTGACAGCCTCAGCTCTGTTGCTGTGTGAAGAGGTCTCTCTTCCCTCCAATCAGCTCTCAGAGCTGACCTCACTAATGTAACTTTAGTTCTCTGCCCCCTGCTTTTCAGACCTGGGCGTTCCCATGTAATTTCTATACTTTGAATAGATGTAGGGGAAAGATGGCTGTAGATAGACATGTACAACTTATGTAGGAGGATTTGTTTAATCTCTGAGGCCAGTCACTTCACTGGGTATATGTGAGCAGCGGCGGCCAGTCCATAAGAGGTGCAGGGGTGCTGCCCACCTAATCTCTATGCACCCGGCTCCTAATCTCAATGCAGGGCGTCGGACACATGGATTTTAATGGTGTTTTTTTTTTTTGTGAAGCACGTGATTAGAGCCAGGAGGCCCTAATTGGCTTCAAAAAGGGTGGGCTCGGGGCCTTGAGCCCATTCACTTGTGACAATAGCGAGTCAACATTCGGTAATTGTCTTCTTGCTTCTCTTCCCGGCCAATCAGGACAGGAAGCAGATCCTGAGACCGATTGGCTGGGAGGAGAAGCCACCCTGGACCTAAATGGGATAAGTGCGGGGGGTGGCGGGCTTGCGAGCAGGGCTGGTGGGGGGGATTTGTTTGCAGCCCCCCAAAAACTGGAGCACCAGCCGCCACTGTATGTGAGGGTTTACAGCCACTTTAAACTAGTTCTAGAGGCTACACTTTTTTTTTATCTTAATGCATTTACAACATTAAGGTAAAAGAAGTCCCTGTACTTTTATTAACCCTTTCCCTGCTGCTCGTGTAATGGCTGCCGGGTCCAGGATCCATCAGTGCTGCTCCTTAAATTTCCTGGATCCTCAGGAGACACTGAGGACAGCATTTGGCTCTCACCACCATCTGTCAAATTGCTGGGAGGAGCATGCAGGAGCACGGCTTGCTGGCACTATACTTGTCTATGGACACACACAGCTTGGACGCTTGCAAATAGGGAGGCAGGGACAGGTGTCTTGGAACCCCTGACTACAGGGGGGAAGGGAAAAAAATTTTCTGGACTCTTCTAAAAAAAAACAAAAAAAAAGAAAAAAAAAAAACAGTGTAGTATCACTTGTAGTAACTTGTAGGTGGACTCTGGTAGGTTAATTCTTACACCACTTTTTCACTTTGTTTTTATTGATAAAATCATGGGCAGTACACTTACAAATTTTGACAGCTTTCATATAGAAACACCAGCAATATAGCTCGACCCTCACAAAAGTGGGATAAGATGAGTACAGCAAAATAGAAAACTTTCCCCGCGTTGTATGCGAAAGGCATGTAAAATAACCAGTGATGGATAAATAATCTGGAGAACAGTGGGGTACAGCTTGAACGATTGGTGTTGGGGGTATATGCTAGAGGGAGATTCAAAACTGTCACAGGAGGGCCCACTGTGGGATGGTCCCATCAGAGCAATAAAGGGAGTGATTGGGATATTAAGTTAGTATGTAGAGTGTAGCTTCCCTTTCCACGGTTACCTGTTAGGCCTCTTTCAGACAAAGCGGATCTGTCCGATCGGATCCGCTGATCCCCTCTGAGCAGGCGGGTGAAAGGTCCGCTCCGCTATGCAGAGCGGACATGGAGACAGTCCGCTCTCCTCTATGGGGTGGTTGGATGGAAACAGACTCCATGTCCATTCCATCCAATTGTCATCTGATCTGATCCGCCGAACACATGGCGAACGTATCGACATATGTCTGTTTTTAGTGGATTTGATCGGATGCCCGGCGGGTACCTGCTGACATCCGCCGCCCCATGAAGAACAATAGGTGGTCCGATCGGGTCTGCCTGAAAAACAGACAGATGGACCTAATCAGTTCACTTGTGTGAAAAAGGCCTTAGAGGACCACTGGTGTGTCTAAGAAAGTAGCAGAGGGAAGAGACTTTGAATAAAAAGGAGAGAAAGTTGGAAGGGAAAAAAGTGGAGTGGATGAGGCGGGAAGAGATGGGAGGATGGGGTTGGGAAACCGAAAAGGAGAGGAGGGATTACTCGAGAGGCTCACTCTGTGACGTTTAAGTTACAGTTCCAAAAAGTGCAAAGTTTGGAGGATGGAAAATGATCAATTCAAGGCTGCCAGGTACATAAAAATGTGTCATATGTATCATTCAGAATTGCTGTGAGTTTCTAGTTAAGAAGTATGTTGTGTACACAGCTTTTCACCTCCTCGAAACTGAGGGTTGTGTCCTCCATGCCTTCGCTATTGTCTACTTTATGGCCATGAAGATATGGGCGACAAGCATAATCTCCCATTGGTACATGTGGGTGTCTATGCAAATTTCCTTTGTAATCCCTTCAGGTGCGAGGCCCATAGTGTTTAGAAAATCAGTTGTAGGCCATATATAAAGTCCTCAACGGTGCAGGGTCAGAAATAAGATCCCCACACCAACTAATGGATTTTAAAGTGGATCTTCACTGCACCTGAGCGCCAAAAACACTAAAATCACTTTGAAAAATAACTCCCTAGCATTTCTGGCTGTGGCCATCTTGAGTAAGGGCAAATGATTCATGTTGCATTAACTTCCTGAAATCCATCTGCATTTAGCTCAAGCATGCATGCAGGAGAGTGTGCTTAGCTGAGAAAACCCCTCCACTCCTGAAGACTCCTGGGATGTATGACATAATTTGCCTAGGCAAGAACCCATAAAGTAACTGAAAAAATGTAAAAAAAAAGTTTAAAACAAGTAAATATGATATACTTTCCTGTCTATTTACTAATGCTAGCAGCATGAGGACTAAAAATGTTGATTGGGAGAGAGTTCCACTTTAAACTTGTGTTTTTTAAATGACAGGTTGAAAGTTTTGGTTGTTAAATGAAGTCCCTTTTTGGTCCTTTAAGCTATTCTAACCAATCCCATACCACCTTCCTCAGAGATGCATACTTACTATGATCCAACAGCAGCCTCCAGGAGGTTCCCAGGTAGCGAATCCTCTTTTTTTTTTTTCCAGAAGAGCCCCATAGAAGTCTTGCTGACCTACAAGGAAAGTCCTCTGTTTCTTCTGAGCCCCAAAGGATCTAGCTGACATAACCTTCAAGCTGGCCATACACTGAAATTCATCAGGTCTAGCATGGAGGCCTTGGTTTGGAACATGTTGGAAAAAATGTGGACAATCAATGGCTGCAGCCACCGATCAATGTATTCTGACAGTAGTGGGTGTCAATGTCGGAATGCAGTTCCCAGCATGGCAAAACCCCCCATTCACTGCGTTTTTGTGTGGATGGAGAAATCATCTGTTAGTTTTTTTGTTTTTTTTTCGTTCAACCAGAAAAAAAAAGTTGTGTATGGCCAGCTTTAGACTTCAACTTTGAGTCATTGACTGAATACAAGCATGCCAACTATAAAGTCAAGTCAAGTCAGAACTCCCATCTCTGAATACTCATTCCAGATCAGTACCTCAAAGTATTGAGGTCAGCCAGACATGTAACTTGCATTTTTAGAAAAAGGTCAGCAACAGCAGCCTCCATGTGCTTTCCATACAAGTTTCCCATAAAGTGATCATCATGTAAGCGCCCTCCTTGTGGTATGATTTTGCATGCCACAACTTTACCTGGACCCTGGAAATGGGACCTGAGCAGACAGGTTGTATCCACTTCAATAAATACTAATCTTATTAACCAACCGATTTTTAAATGGCTTACGTCATGCTTTCTGGTTGCCTGGCAGTTTTGCGGCTTTGGTGACGGCGCACTCCAGGAGACAACAGTTTGGTGTTTGTGGAGCCAGATAACAATGTTGACCCAGCATACATGGACAATCATTGTCATCCAACTGACCTAACTGCTCACATATTCCACATCTTGTGAAGAGCATAGAGGGGTCTGGAAAGCACAACACTGTAGGTTGCTTATCTGCCTTATCGAAATAGTTTCTTCTATAGCTACACAGGTACTGCAAACCAAGAACAGTTCTCTGTTTTTATCTTTTATAATACCTCACCTGTCCAGGGGTCCAGCGCCATTCTCACCAGAACTATTTATTGCCAGTCTTCGGGTCCCCGGTGCCAGCATGTTTAGCGTGGGCAACCAGCTGTGATTCCTTGCAGCTTCATAGGCAGCTGCCCATTGTGCATGCCTGAGCCATGCTGCATTTGTGAATGGTCCTGCAGTCTTCTGGGACCTGTGATGTGTCCCAGAAGGTTGCAGGCGGGGGAGGTGAACTTCTGGTGGATCCGCTGGGGCAATCTGACCGGAAGTGAGAGTGCGAGTACCTGTCTAAACCAGGTACCCACACCTCCCCACCAAAAAAAAAAACGCCAAAAGTAGAACAGAAGGGGGGGATAAAACAAAACTTCCCCTTTAAGCTGAAGTTCCACTTGAAGTAGTGGATGTGTATGGATTATTTTTGAAGAATAAGGATATTAAGTGTGACTGTGGTGGGCGGCACATATTCTCTTATTTTGTAATAGTGTTTTCAGACTCTGTGCCTATTATCAGCTGTGTGACAGTAAACAGAATTATGTGTTTTTTTTCGGTATAAACGCAGTTGAAGCATAACATCACAGAGCACTTAGAATGAAGAATCCCGAGTCACTGTTTATTTAGCCTAATTGTGTCACACTCCATTACCTCCTGTTTTATCACACATGGCCCTGTTTACACATCATCAGAAAATCATTTGCTAGGTTTTTCAGTATCAAATGCCATCAAGACTCTCAACTTAAGTGCAGGGATCAGGAATATGCCAGACATAGCTTGAGTAAAATTAAAATTTAATTCAAGCGTTTCACAGCCAAATAACTTCCCGCACTCCATTTGTCACAGGGCTTCTGGAAGTAATGGAGTTTAGGAAAATCGAGCTTTAAAAGGCGGCAGAAAAGGAATCAGTTTAACAGCCTAAAAAAAAGGTTCTTTCATTTTGAATCCGATTCATTTGGGTTAGTTTCTAATCAGGCCGACCCTCCTGTCTACACGTAGTGCGCTGTATGTAT
Source organism: Lithobates septentrionalis (assembly GCA_037952835.1). Classification (NCBI taxonomy): domain Eukaryota; kingdom Metazoa; phylum Chordata; class Amphibia; order Anura; family Ranidae; genus Lithobates; species Lithobates septentrionalis. The sequence goes on along the minus strand of JBBDGP010001542.1, from coordinate 670,638 downwards.
GAATCCGAGCCAACACTTACCCGTGGCAGGCAGACGCTCCATAAAGTGATTATAAAGCCTAAACATTGCATTGCGGTAAAACATGTTTAGGCATCAGTGTTTGCGCATCAGTAACCCCCCCTTCCCCCAAATACTTACCTGAGCCCTCATTGGATCCAGAGCTGTGCCTGTCTGCAGCTCTTCTCTCCCCTTACTTCCGGGTCTCACTGGCTTTGCTGAGGCAGTGGGAGCTATTGGCTCCCGATTCTGTCAATCAAAGCCAGTGACGAAAGAGTGGGGGGCAGGGCCAAGTCCTGCTGTCTGTGTCTACGGACGCAGGCAGTGGGGCTTGTGAGCGAGCCCGCATTAGTGCCCCCGTAGGAAGAGGATAATGTGGGGGACATTTGCCAGAGAGGAGAAGCCAGGAGTGCCGGGGGGGGGGGGGCAGAACAGGAGGTTCAAGGCCGCTCTGTAATTCCATTGCACAGAGCAGGTAAGTATAAATATGTTTTTTTGTTTAACTGCTTCCTGCCTGCGCCATTGTAAAATGATAGGGGGCGGGATTCCTAGTCTGGGAGGACCTCCTATGACGGCTCACTGCCAGTACCATGTGATCGCTGTGACCAGTCACAGCAGATCACATGACAGTTGTAAACAATGAATGGCTTCCTTTTATGCCATTCATTGTATACAATTGTGTTATTAGCTGTGATTTGGTGACAGTAATCACATGGTACAGACTGGGCCAATCACAGCCCATTTGTACCATGTGATTAGCTGTGGCTAATCACAACAATACACAGTGTCTACATACTGTCATTCAGTAAAAACTTTTTGCTTCTAGCAATGAAATTCACTGTATATCATAGTGTGTAAAAAATATCATCATGTGTAAAAAAAAAAAAAAAAAACCTGATCAACTCCCCAGAGTGGTACAGTGTTACTATGGTAACACTGTATTGCTCTGGTCAAAGTATGTAAAAAAAAAAAAAAAAGTCACCGCTATGTAAAAAAAAAAAATGTGAAAAACATTTTTTCTCTTAATTTTCCAAAAAATTGTGACAAAAAATTACAACTTCAAAAAAGTGCCATGCCTCTTCATATCTTGGGCTTTCTACTTTCCAAAAAGCTCATTTGGGGGTATTTGTACTGTCCTGGTGTTTTCGGGTCTCAAGAAAAGAGATGGGCTGTGACTACATCAGGATTGATCAGTTTTCAGATAACTATACCATAGTTTGTGGACTCTATAACTTTCCTACACACTAAATGTAGCAGAATACATTTTGGCTTAAATTTATAAGGAAAGATAAATTTTTTTTGCAAAATTTGAAAACCGAAACGAAGACAAATGTGTGTGTTTTTTTTTTTTTTTTTCTAAATATTTGGGCTTTTAGCAAAAAATTTAAAAACACAGTGATGATTAAATACAACCAAAAGAAAGGTCTATTTGTGTGAACAAAAATGCTAAAAGTTTCATTTGGGTACATTGTTGCATGACCCACGCATTTTACCGATACCGATTTTTCAGACGCCTTTTTAAGCAGAAAGCCAATATCAGGTACCGATATTCTGTACCTCACTGTCACCTGCCACCCATATGCAGCTTTCCACTACTTACACTACTTCTGGCAGCCTCTCCCCAGTGGCGTCCGAGCGGGTAAACTTCCACATGGGGGCAGTCGGTGAGAGAAGTCGTAACTATCTCTCTGCTCGCCTGCAGCTCTGACAAGAGCAGCATTCATGGCCTGTGCTGTAGGGGCGGAACAGCGGTGATGTGAGGTGAGGCGGGCAGGGAGAGATGATGTCGCTGCAGCGAGCGGACAGAGCGAAGAGGTCTGACCAATATCGGTACGTTTCTGACCGATACCGATTATTTGAAAAATGTGAATATCGGCCCCCGATATTCGGCCGCTCCGATAATCGGTCGACCCCTATTGCTAACCACGTAAGGCATATGTGCGATGGCCTGAGGGTGGGCCTTAACTCCTATGCGCCATACATATGTATATACAGTATCTCACAAAAGTGAGTACACCCCTCACAATTTTGTAAACATTTTATTATATCTTTTCATACGACAACACTGAAGAAATGACACTTTGCTACAGTGTAGTAGTAGTGAGTGTACAGCTTGTATAACAGTGTAAATTTGCTGTCCCCTCAAAATAACTCAACACACAGCCATTAATGTCTAAACCGCTGGCAACAAATGTGAGTACACCCCTAAGTGAAAATGTCCAAATTGGGCCCAATTAGCCATTTTCCCTCCCCGGTGTCATGTGACTCGTTAGTGTTATAAGGTCTCAGGTGTGAATGGGGAGCAGGTGTGTTAAATTTGGTGTTATCACTCTCACTCTCTCATACTGGTCACTGGAAGTTCAACATGGCACCTCATGGCAAAGAACTCTCTGAAGATCTGAAAAAAAGAATTGTTGCTCTACATAAAGATGGCCTAGGCTATAAGAAGATTGCCAAGACTCTTAAACAGCTGCAGCATGGTGGCCAAGACCATACAGCGGTTTAACAGGACAGGTTCCACTCAGAACAGGCCTCACCATGGTCGACCAAAGGAGTTGAGTGCATGTGCTCAGCGTCATATCCAGAGGTTATCTTTGGGAAATAGATGTATGAGTGCTGCCAGCATTGCTACAGAGGTTGAAGGGGTGGGGGGTCAGCCTGTCAGTGTTTAGACCATACGCCAAACTGCATCAAATTGGTCTGCATGGCTGTCGAAGCCTCTTCTAAAGATGATGCACAAGAAAGCCCGCAAACAGTTTGCTGAAGAAAAGCAGACTAAGGACATTGATTACTCGAACCATGTGCTGTGGTCTGATGAGACCAAGATAAACTTATTTGATTTAGATGGTGACAAGTGTGTCTTGCCTACAGTCAAGCATGGTGGTGGGAGTGTCATGGTCTGGGGCTGCATGAGTGCTGCCGGCACTGGGGAGCTACAGTTCATTGAGGGAACCATGAATGTCAACATGTACTGTGACATACTGAAGCAGAGCATGATCCCCTCCCTTCGGAGACTGGGCCGCAGAGCAGTATTCTAACATAACGACCCCAAACACACCTCCAAGATGACCACCACCTTGCTAAAGAAGCTGAGGGTAAAGGTGATGGACTGGCAAAGCATGTCTCCAAACCTAAACCCTATTGAGCATCTGTGGGGCATCCTCAAATGGAAGGTGGAGGAGCGCAAGGTCTCTAACATCTACCAGCTCTGTGATGTCATCATGGAGGAGTGGAAGAGGACTCCAGTGGCAACCTGTGAAGCTCTGGTGAACTCCATGCCCAAGAGGGTTAAGGCAGTGCTGGAAAAATATGGTGGCCACACAAAATATTGACACTTTGGGCCCAATTTGCACATTTTCACTTAGGGGTGTACTCACTTTTGTTGCCAGCGGTTTAGACATTAATGACTGTGTTCAGTTATTTTGAGGGGACAGAAAATGTACACTTTTATACAAGCTGTACACTCACTACTTTACATTGTAGCAAAGTGTCATTTCTTCAGTGTTGTCACATGAAAAGATATAATAAAATATTTACAAAAATGTGAGGGGTGTACTCAGTTTTGTGAGATATTGTACATATGTATATATGTACATAGACATATGGGGGCTTAGGTTTCTGTGCTTAGAGCATGATTGCTGCGTGCAGTGATCGATTTGATATCAACAGCTCTCAGCCTCTAGTTATGATTGGGAGCCAGCAAGACAGGCTCCCAATCATGTGACCACTGTGACAGCCAATCATAGTGGTCGTGTGATCGGGAAGTCTTTATGACCCAGTTAAAGGGCTATGGCAGGTGGGGTGGAAAGGGGTTAAAGCCAAACTCCATGATTTGTCCAAATGCAAGAGGCGTGTGTATTCTTACATGCAGGAGTTTCCTGTAATAAAGACTGTCCACTGTTGCTCTCTCTCCATGTGCCAGGTGACTGGTCCTGTCCCCGCCCCTCTTGTAGGTTTTTGTAGGCAGCCTGTAGTGGGTGGCGCCTTCTGGGTATCTCCCGCAGCTCTGCTCCCTGTAAAGGCTATGTACAGCAGAGTGATAAGGTCGCTGAAATGTTTACAAGGTGATATCTAGGTTTGTAAAGGCATTTGGTGTACATACAAGAGATTTGTATTATTTTAAAATTGAGGAATATATTTCAATGGAGGTTTTTGTTCCCCGAGTTTAACTTCAACGTTCCTAGAACTGGATGAAAGAAGCCGAGGCAGAAAGCAGGTCTGTATTGCCAGTAGGTGGAGACAGTAAAAGAAAAGCCTACAACAAAATGGCTACCACTACAATAACATGGCAAGTCAAGCCAACACTGATACTTTATTGGTAAATACTGGAGAGCTAAGCCATATGGGAGTTTTCTTCTGTCTCTCAGGGATTCTATTTGTGGGATCTCTTCGCTTGATTTCCTGATTTTGCACACCTGTTGTCACCTTAATGAGGGGGCTTAGTCTCCCTGTAGGGTTGTTATTTATTTCCCATAATTTAGAATGAAACAAGAGGCACTGGTACACACAAATATGGGTGTGAACATACAAAAAAGTTGGCTGGAAATGACGTTAAAGCCAGAAATGAGTGTTTCAAATCTCTCAATTCCTTTTTTGCTGCTGTGATTTGACTTCCAGTTGCTGGGTGGCTACATTTGTTCTCCGTAATGATGTCACCTGTGATGTATTTCAGTCATCTTGCAAACCTGGCCTGTTAGTGGGTCCTGAGAACAGGAGTTGATGACCCCTGGACTATGGGATTTGTAGTGTGCATAGAGCAGTACACATGACCTCCAATAGGGGGCACTGGTTATTCCAAACAAACGGAAGTGAGGGGATAAAGGAGAGGTCACAGGGAACATTACAAGGAGGCAGAAAAACACAGTAGTAAGCGATTTCATATAAAATCAATTATGGGGTGATTAAGTAGTTTATATGTAAGGAATATTTTTGGAGAATAAGAACGTAATTTAGCATCATTTTCTCAAATGCAGAAAGCTTGTTGTGCCAGTAATACATTTCTAACTGGACTCCAGCCCAGGTTCACATTGCTGCGGGTTAGAAATCCTGTGAGTTCAGCTGAACTCGTACAATTTCAACCTGGCAATGCAGTCTGACTTCGGGGGCGATTTGGCAGACATCTGTGTGGGTTCACACACAGATGTCTATTGAAATCAAACTCGAAGTCGCCAATAGTGCAGGAACTACTTTTGGGAATCGGTGCGGCGCCGCAAAGTCAGCTGCCGATTTGGCATGTAATTTGGTATGTCAAATCGCATGCCAAATAGGACCAATGTGAACCTAGGCTCAGTGTCAGGGTAGGTGCAGAATTTGACAGTTGTCCCCAATACTGCACTCCACGTTTCAGCAGTTTTTGGGGAGCTCTAACAAAGTAGTATTAAAGTGGAGTTCCACCCACTTTTACAACTCTTCAGCATCCCTCACTAAACTGTGGACTGTAAACAATTTGGATTTTTATTTTTTTTCTCAGCACCTACTGTATATCTGCTGTATTCATTTTTCACTTCCTCCTCCCTGGCCGTGGCCCATCGCATCATTTCCTGTTTGCAATGCCTTCTGGGAAGAGGCGGCAACTTCCTCTGACACTGCCGTTGCTATTGAAACCTGACCTGAAACCTATTACACTGCTTGTGCTGCACTGAGCATGTGCGAGATCTGCAAGGATGAGATCCAGGAAGAAATACAGTCTGGCTTCAGATGCCCACACTTAAGATGGCCACGGCCTGCTGTAAGTTTATAAAATAACAAACTACTGCTATAAACTAACAAAACAGACCTTAGTTTACAGACTAACTTTACTAGAATACATTAAGCTTGTGTATTATAGGGGTATTTTTATTTAAAAAATATAATTTTGGCCGGAACACCACTTTAACAGCTCTGGGTCCGTCAGTGCAGCTTCTCTGATCTTCTTGTTAGGAATGAGCATGCATAGAGTATTCATTATCGAGGAACAAACCGCACAAGCACCAGCAGCTGTCCACCTATCCGCTTGGTGGAGGGGAGAGCAGGGGAATGGCTTGCTGTGGGGCTGTGTGTTTGCACTGACATACACAGAACTCGGGGGACCAGCTCATTCAACAGGAAACTGAAACTAAGATATAATAAGGTATAGAAATGATTGTGCGTGAATTCATCAGCATTTCGAATGGCTAAAAAAAATGTTTATATCGCTTTAGATAACGTGTATTCATTGGCTTTTTTTTAGCAAAAAATGCTTTGTGGATTTTGCTCCCCTGACTGTAGAAGGGGATTGTAGTACCAATACATTGTCAGTGCCGTTTAATACGTGGTGTAATACACCTGTATTGTTCTTATCTTTAGTTCATTAATCCCTTTGGCACACACTCACCGGCCATTTAGAAGGTACACCTGTTCAATTGCTTGGTAACAACTTTCTAATCAGCCAATCACAGCAACTCAATGCATTTAGGCATCCAGACGTGGTGAAGATGACTTGCTGAAACTCAAGCCAAGCATCAGAATGGGGAAGAAAGGGGATTTACGTGACTTTTGAATGTGGCATGGTTGTTGGTGTTAGACGGGCTGGTCTGAGTATTTCAAAAACTGCTGATCTACTGGGATTTTCACACACAACCATCTCTCGGGTTTACAGAGATGAGTCAGAAAAAGAGAAAATATCCAGTGAGCGGAAGTTGTGTGGACGAAAATGCCTTGTTGAGGTCTGAGGAGAATGGGCAGACTGGTTTGAGATGATGGAAAGCTAACAGTAACTCAAATAACCACTCATTACAACCAGGGTATGCAGAATACCATCTCTGAATGCACAACACATTAAGCCTTGAAGCAGATGGGCTACAGCAGCGGAAGACCACACCGGGTGTCACTCCTGTCAGCTAAGAACAGGAAACTGAGGAATTTGCACAGGATCACTAAAATTGGACAATAGAAGATTGTAAAAATGTTGTCTAGTCTGATGAGTCTTGATTTCAGCTGTGACATTCAGATGGTGAGGTCAGAATTTGGCATAAACCACATGAAGACACGGATCCATCCTGCCTCGTATCAATGGTTCAGGCTGGTGGTGTAATGGTGGGGGGGATATTTTCTTGGCACGCTTTGGACCCCTTAGTACCAATTGAGCATCATTTAAACACCACGGCCTACCTGAGTATTGTTGCTGACCATGTCCATCCCTTTATGACTACAGTGTACCCATCTTCTGATGGCTCCTTCCAGCAGGATAATGCACCATGTCACAAAGCTCAAATCATCTCACCACTGGTTTCTTGAACATGACAATGAGGTCACTGTACTCCAATGGCCTCCACAGTCACCAGACCTCAATCTAATAGAGCAACTTTGGGATGTGTTGGAACGGGAGATTCGCATCATGGATGTGCAGCCGACAAATCTGCAGGAACTGCGTGATGTTATCATGTCAATATGGACCAAAATCACTGAGGAATGTTTCCAACACCTGGTTGAATCTATGCTACGAAGAATTAGGACAGTTCTGAAGGAAAAAGAGGGTCCACCCCAGTACTAGCAAGGTGTACCTAATAAAGTGGCCGGTGAGTGTATATGTGGCATCCAGGAGGCGGGCTTTAAACTTTGGTGCCACATTTATGTGTTTTGTGCAGAGACTGGGCGCCCAGAGAGAGCCCTGAATAATCGGGTATTGGTTGTCCCGGGACCTGATCATTGTGATGGCCTCTGATTGGTTGTCACAGTGCAGCCCGCCGCTGGGGTTTTTCTTTTTTCTCTTCCTTTTTATGGAGAAACATGTAAACAAAGTGTAAAAAATAAAGGCATAAATAGCTAGATCAAGGCTTGATCCAGGTCAGTGTTAGAGCCGGTTCACACAGGGGCGACTTGTCATGCAACCTAGCCGCCTGACAAGTCGCCTCCCGTTCTGTACAATGGAACCGTTCTAATAGGAGCGACGCAAGTGGCTCCGACTTGGAAAAAGGTTCCTGTACTACTTTGGGGGCGACTTGCATAGACTTCTATACAGAAGTCGTTTTGCAAGTCGCCGTGGAAGTCGTGTGCAGGTCGCTTCGGTGAGGCAACCTGCAAGTCGTGCCGCCCCTGTGTGAACCTGGGCTCAGGGTTAAGGTAGGGGCAAAGGTCAAGGTCAGTATATTTTAGGTAGGATTTTAAAAAACTGCTTTTTAAAAAAAAAAAAAAATCAGTACTAATGTCAGTGTGTTTTAGGTAGGATTTAAAAAAAAAAAAAAGCAAAATGCGCAAAAAAATTTCTGGACCCTACTACGGGTACAAACAACAAATAACATCCACATATGTTGTATCCTTGCAATTCTCAGGAGCAGGAGAATTTATTTTAAGTTGTTCTTTGGTGGTAAATTATGAAAATATCAAGAAATATACAGCTAGATTAAAAAAAAAAATTTTTTTAAATATATTGGAACGGTTTTCCTTTGATGATAATAATAAAAAAAAATACAAAATCAGGAGATCTTCATTATTTTCATTATTTACCTCCAAATGAAAGCCAAAATTGTCCTGGAAAAAAATAAATTCACCTGGATACACAAAGTAGTTGCAATCATTTGTACAGTCTTACTAACACGTGTCAAAGTTGCAGTGTTGGGACTAAGTGTTAAGGTTTGTTTTACCCTTGGTCATGAAGGGGTTAAAGACTATAAAATCTGAATTGTCAGGATATATATATAATATTTGAGGCAATGCGATTTGGAGTAGTTGGGTTGAACTCCTCTGGGGAAGCATTGTGCCAGCTACAGTGTGGTTGTTATTAGGCCTATTAAAAGACGAAGCGCCACATATGGCAAATTAACTTGTATAATAAATCCCTTGCCCTTTATCAGCACATAGTTACATAGGTTGTAATTACTTTGATTTTGCAGGTAGACTGTTGAGTTGGGTATTCATCGGAGAGTTTAATCGCCTGTTAGTGTTTTTAACTCTTTGTTACCAGGAGCTTCTCTTGCAGTGTGTTGATGTAAAGAAAAGGTTACTAACAGATTATGAAAATCTCTAGCGTAGCCGCAACCTCACGCCGGCCAAACGCATTCAATCATGCAGAGCAAACCAATCTATCCTGTTTATATATTTATACCTATAAGGGGTAGTAGGGCGTGCGTGTTTGTTTTTAAGGATTGAAAGTTAAAGAAAACCGCCATGTGTACGGCGCGGCCCAATGAGATGATTATTTTTAGCGCAGTCGGGACATCCCCGGAGACTGATCGCCGTCTCTTTGTTTGCATCATGTTATGTTATAGAGGGACCCGGCACACAGGAGATCAGCCTTGAGCAATCCATCTCCAGTGATCACACATCCCACACACAGCAAGTCTTATCCATTCAGCTATTCTTCAGCCTTGACTGGAGGAAGGAGATTGCGGAATGTTTACTTCCTATTATTATGTTTCCTCTCCAGTTGATGTTAATGATGATAGTTGGTTTAGTTCAGATAGAAGCAGCTGTCAGCAGGAGGATGAAACCTGCAAGTGATTCACATTTCCTGTGGATTTGAGTTTTTTAAAAGGAAACATTTGGACTTTGGGGCAAAGTCTGGTATCTTTGGTATCTATTTTCCAAAAACAATTGTCTGCCTATCATGTTGATCTAAGAAAGCTGATAGTGTTCAAGTCAGAAAAGGCATGTAGATCTGGAGTTCTGACTTAGTGTTACTAAACCCTCAACTGTAAAATCAGTCTGTATATGCAATAAAGCATGCTTGTTATACTCACTGTGTAATAAGGGGTAATCCTCTGCATTGTGTAAAAAGGCTGTTTGATCCTGTCTTCTCTGATCCTCCCGTTCTTCCACTGTCCCCAATCTATCTGCTGATAGAACAGCACCTTGGGGATAGGTTGCACATGCTCAGTTTGGTGTGTATTGCTATAGTTTTTTTTTTTTTTTTGTCTTGGGAGGGTGCATGTGATCAGCACAGGGCCAATCAGCACTGTCCAGACAGAGGGTCAGGGGTCCTGCAGCCTCATAGGACAATCAGGGAAGAATGAAAACTCCTCCTACAAGCTTTAACCAGACACTGATAGAAGTCACAAGATTGCTTTAACTGCTGATGAGAAAAAGTATTTAGCAGTTTATATTTACTAAAATAATTGCATTTCTGTGTACTGTGGGAGATCAGATCTAGTGAATGTAGAGTCCTGGGCTTAGTAACACTTTAACTCCTAGAGGCAACTAGGTATTATCAGTGTCAGTAATGGCATTCGCCATATTTCTTGTAAAGGCTTACATTTCCTTTAAAAAAACAAAAAAAAAAAACAAGCATGTTATACTTACCTGCTCTGTGTAATAATTTTGAACAGAGCAGCACCGATCCTCCTCTTCTCGGTCTCCAGCCAGCACTCCTGGCTCCTCCCCACCACCAAATACCCCCATAACAAGCTGCATATTATGGAGCACTCGTGCAGGCTTGCTACCGAGCCAGCTGTGTGTGTCTATAGACACACACACAGCACGGCTTGGCCCCACCTGCTTCTCACTGGCAGTGATTGACAGCAGTGGGAGCCAATGAGGAGAGAGCGAGCTGAGAGAGCCTATGCTGTTGTGCACATTGCTGAATCGAGATTGAGCTCAGGTAAGTATACTGGGGGGAGCTGCATGCTAAAAGTTTTGTATCTTAATGCAGAAAATGCATTAAGGTGAAAAAAAACTTTCTGCCTTTAGAACCAAAGCAAAATATATAGTTTGAACTTTTTTCATCGCATCCAATTTGCATGAAATGCGAGTGTGACCGGCTCTCAATGGAGATGGTTCACATAAGTCCGGGGCGGCTGCGGTGCAAATTCCAAAAGTGTCCTGTGAGTTTTTGGGTCGGGTTCAGGTGGGAATTAAGGCAGAAATTCGGACCTGAATTGCACCTGAACCGGTGAACAGGAATGCACTGGAGCCCAGGCTGGAAACTGCAGCCACACATATGTGAACCCGGCCTTACCCGCCAAAGGACTTGTAACTGTTCAGCTGGTCTTATGATTTGTACGCTGCATGGCCATGCCAGTAACAACCGTTTCCATGGCACAGCTCATGCAACTTATCTCTAAACAGTTTATATATACTTTATATTCACACCTTTGCAGTATAAAGGCTTTGTCGTGTACATTTTAGGTGTGTTTTACATGTATCACCATTGAACTCTATGTGGCATGTTTTGATGAAAGCTCGTCGTCAATGCAGCAAGCAGGATTTTTTTTTCACCACACCAAGAATGCGCTGGTGTGAATGGGACATGACCGTTTTTTATTGTATGATAATTTTATACATGAGAATTATTGCTAGCTCTGTCTAGGGGAACAAGGTTTCATTGTCTATGAGCGGGCAGGAGACGCAGAGACTGGTAAAGCAGAGTCACTATATATTGGACTGTGTTTGACTGTAAATCACAAGACTGGCTGAACAGGCTAAATGATAAAACAGTTCACTTATATTTGATTCAGTTGAGTTAAGTGACAAATCTCTCTGCCATTACACAATAGTGTGTGTATAGCTCTGCCCTCATCATATACCTGCAACAATACACAGCTTCCTTATTCATGTGCTTTTATGAGGTTTTAGGCCCCTTTCACACTGTCGGACTGTTCAGGTCCGTCGGTTTTGTCGGCGGACCTGAACGGGCGCTCCATGTTAGTCTATGGAGCGACGGATGTCAGCGGTGGCATGTCCGCTGACATCCGACCTGGTCCGATCCGCTAAAATCAGACGGATGGCCCTACGTTCGCATCTGTCCCTATCGGATCGGGTGAGATCTGATGAAAACGGACATGCTATCTATTTTCGTCTGATCTCTCCATAGCAACCAGCGGCGCTCGACAAGCCCCTCCCCGCTCAGTGAGCAGAGAGGGACCTGTCATCCGCCGGCTCAGTGGAGATCAACGGAGAGATCTCCCGCTGAGCTGGCGGACTCCGTGGCAGCGGATCCGCCTTGTGGGAATGAAGCCTTATAGGCGCAACATGTTCTGAACAAGTCTGTCAGTGTCTAAATTTGTTACGATTTAATAAAATATCATTTTAGATCAGTTACATAGTTAGTAAGGTTGAATAAAGACACCAGTCCATCCAGTTCAACCTGAGTGAGTGTGGGTGCATGTCTACAATTGTCCCTATCCCTGTACATTGTGTCTCATTAAGATGCTCACCTATTATATTATTATTTATTTAAGGTACCCATACAGCACTGTCTATTTACGCAGCGCTCCACACATACATCGCACACTCACATCAGTCCCTACCACGTCAGTGGTCTCCAAACTGTGGCCCTTTGCTTGCTTTTATCTGGCACTTGGGACATTATTCCTCACACTGTCAACAACAGTGAGGCATAGTTCCTGCCACTGACAATGGGTCACTAGTCCTCCTGCTGACACCAGTAATGGGTCGCTAGTCCCCCCGCTGACACCAGCAATGGGTCGCTAGTCCCCCCGCTGACACCAGCAATGGGTCGCTAGTCCCCCCGCTGACACCAGCAATGGGTCGCTAGTCCCCCCGCTGACACCAGCCATGGGTCGCTAGTCCCCCTGCCGACACCAGCCATGGGTCGCTAGTCCCCCTGCCGACACCAGCAATGGGTCGCTAGTCCCCCTGCCGACACCAGCAATGGGTCGCTAGTCCCCCCGCCGACACCAGCAATGGGTCGCTAGTCCCCCCGCTGACACCAGCAATGGGTCGCTAGTCCCCCCGCTGACACTAGCAATGGGTCGCTAGTCCCCCCGCTGACACCAGCAATGGGTCGCTAGTCCCCCCGCTGACACCAGCAATGGGTCGCTAGTCCCCCCGCTGACACCAGCAATGGGTCGCTAGTCCTCCCGCTGACACCAGCCATGGGTCGCTAGTCCCCCTGCCGACACCAGCCATGGGTCGCTAGTCCCCCTGCCGACACCAGCCATGAGTCGCTAGTCCCCCCGCCGACACCAGCCATGGGTCGCTAGTCCCCCCGCCGACACCAGCCATGGGTCGCTAGTCCCCCCCGCCGACACCAACGATGGGTCGCTAGTCCCCCCCGCCGACACCAACGATGGGTCGCTAGTCCCCCCCGCCGACACCAACGATGGGTCGCTAGTCCCCCCGCCGACACCAGCGATGGGTCGCTAGTCCCCCCGCCGACACCAACGATGGGTCGCTAGTCCCCCCGCCGACACCAACGATGGGTCGCTAGTCCCCCCGCCGACACCAACGATGGGTCGCTAGTCCCCCCGCCGACACCAGCGATGGGTCGCTAGTCCCCCCGCCGACACCAGCGATGGGTCGCTAGTCCCCCCGCCGACACCAGCGATGGGTCGCTAGTCCCCCCGCTGACACCAGCGATGGGTCGCTATTCCTCTCGTAATCACAATTATTCAGCTTTCTGCTCTATAGATGGACATTTAGGTCACCTTTGCACTATGCCGTTCCATTCCAACGCACTGCCTCATGTATGTTACGTTAAGCTGTATGTAAGCCGTAACAATCTACTTCTATTATTTGTCCCTTTTGGTCTGTTATTAAATACACCATTGAATGTGATTTGTTACAGCTCTTCGATAAGTGCAAAAAAAACCAAAAACCTGCCGATTCTGCCAGAAATGATGTCAGCGTGTAACTTCCTGTGCTGCATTCTTACCAGTTACATTGTTTTCAGGCATCTCTGAGGAATACAGAACTGCTCTGCTTTGTTATGGAGAAAGGGAGATGTAGGTGTTTGTAGTCTAAATAGGAGAACAGGTAAGGGTGACAACCTTGCCCCTCCACAGATACATTGCAACAAGTGATGTTGACACTCTAGGACAGGAAGTTTAAAAAAAAAAAAGAAAACTAATGCAACCTCACATCTAAGTACTAGTAAGCTGCAATATATTTTTTTTTTTTCTTTTCGGGTTAGATATTTTTTTAAGGCAGTCCATTTATTTAGAATGAGCCAATGCAATAGAATAGCATCCCTGCATTGCTTTTTTTTTTTCCTAAAGCAGTGCTATGTGTAATATTATGGATTATAGCAGAAAAGGAGTAAAATTTGATGGTTTTCCACTAATTACTTTGCAATAACAGCATGAATTTTAATCTAGTCTAGGTTTTGTTTTTTATGTTAACAGAATTGCTTGAGTCACATAAAGAGATTATAAGAGAAGTATGGGTGGTTGTGTGTTTTTTTTTTTTTCAGAGTCCTACTTGCCTAGGTGGATGCAGCTTAGATCCGATGCAGCATCTGTCCTCCGTCGGCTCTAAAACTGAGAACCGAGCGGTCAACCACTGCCGATCGCTTGACTCTCAGGGCTCCCTGAGCAGAGATCTGGTGACTGTCAGTCACCGCTCTCTGCTCTGACCCCCCCTCACTGGAGCGCTGGGCTGTGGAGGGGGTGGGAGCAGCTGGTTTAGGCTCTCAGCGGCTCGCTGAGAGGCTGGGTTGGGTGCTGGTCCAGGCATGTGGGTGGATCCTGACTTCATTTTTGTGATCTTTCCCAAGCCTGGACAGGCTTTGTGATGTCTGCTGACAGCAGGTCACAAGAGTGCAGAATGAACTTCACTCCTGTGACCTATAGAAGTACAGCTAAATGAGCTTTGGTTGTACTTCTCCTTTAAAGAATATGTAGACCTAACATTTTATATTCCTGATATGTGCCTGCTGTACCATGTACTTGTATGAAAAAGTATCCTGTTCTCTTTGTATTCCTTTGTGTGAAATCCCTGGTGGTCCTGCCAGTCCCTTTGCTTTCCTATTACAAACTGACCACACTAGGCATGAGAGCTCGGTGCAGTTAGTTCTCTAGCTGTGCTGAGCACTCAGCCTGCTCTCCAATGATTAGACTGGCGCTGACACACTGCCCCAGCCATTTACTAGGAAGATTAGTGTGCTGCAGTTTCTCCTCCTCCAGCTCTTCCAGTTATTAGACTGGTGCTGACACACCGCCCCAGCCGTTTACTGGGAAGTTCAGTATGCTGCTGTTTCACCTTATGCAGCTGAGAACATAGGGTATGTGATCACTTATAAAAAAAAAGAAGGGGAGAAATAGCTATAGATTGTTTTATACACATTTTTTTGCCTTTCATTTCTATTTTAAACGGAAAGGGTTGTTTTACAAGGAGGGGGGTTCACATACACTTAATGTTACATAGGGTTTTCTACACCTTGAAAATAGAAAAAAAAAAAAAAAAAAAAAAAAGGTGTTGAACCGGAGGAGTGAAAAGCCAATAGCTGTAAGGAATCTGTTCTTGTAAGTTATTTTGCCTATGCTGTGAGACACTTCTATATATTTGTCTCAGCTTCTGGCAAACGTGAGACAGAACGAGCCTTTCCCCTCTAATAGACTTTGCTGTAGATGTATGATGAGCCTAACTGGGTTTGCATTCACTCGAAAGAACCTTAGTGAGTTTGCACCTTCACAACAAACAAGAATAAAGCATAACTGGGTAGAAGTAAAAATCTTTTATGTAACATATATAACTGCAGTTCTCCCTTGAACCTGCTTTTTTTTTTTTTTAATGTTTTAACAAGTTATCTATATACAAAATAAAAGCACATTGTGTGCAGATTTCTTTTATCATCTCCCTGCATGTTGCAGTTTTAATAATTCAAATAGTTTATAAATAAATAAAATAAGATTAAACTCTAAAAGCATTCCTTCAGTTGGAGTTTTGACAGGCAGTTTGTTACATTCCATACTGATGTACAGTTTTAACATAGAAAAGAAAAAAAAAGAAAAAAAAAAGCTTACACCCCCCCTTTTCAGTGCGTGTCAGGACCAACCGGGTGAAAGGGGGGCGTGTCTGTGTGCTTTAGCAGTAGCGGGGGAAGGGAAATGTGTCATGCGTAGAAGATGAGCTCAGGAATCTGTCCCCCCTGCACCCCAGTTCCGTTGGTACTGTCCGAAGAGCACTGAAACTGGAAGGTCACCTTCCCACACTGCACCTCCGTCATCCCTTCCTGCCCAAAGTAGCTGAGTTCATTTCCATCCAAGATGGCGCTGACAGTGTAAAAGGTGTCCTGTTCCACTTGCACTGGGTGCTCAAACCAGACTGAGAAGGTGTTACTCGATCCATCAGAAACAAATTTAGTCAGGTTTTGGGCAAGGACCACCCCCTGCCGTTTAAGTTCAATTTTGACACTATATTCTGCTTTACCGCAGCTCGACCCATAAAGCCCAAGACCACCAATAAATATCCTTTTGTCAACGGCAAACTGGATGCTGTCACAGCGCCCCCTGTACCTCCACTGGTTACTGCGGTAGGCTGAAGACTGGAATCTGTGGCACCTCTGAGGGGCCAGTCCTTTCCTTTTAACAAGTGGGAACTCGAGTTGCGGTTTGTTAGCAGCTGTGTACCACAAGAAGATGCTGCGCGTCTCCTCCAAGGTTAAAATGTCCGACTGGGCAGCTCCATTGGCAAATTCCTCCAGAGTCATGGTCGGAATCCGTACCAAGTATAGTGCTTTCCCCAATACATTCCTTTTATTGGTAGGGGTGGCTGGCAGGCCTTGCCTTTTGCACTCAGCGTCTGCCCAGCTCACAACCGCCTCAAACACAACATCTTCTTTCGTGTTGAGGGTCTCTCGTGTCACAATAATCTCCAGAGTCGGCAGATCAATCTCACAGAAGCCTTCTGACTTCAGCGCAAGCTCTGCCTGAGCGTCTATAACCTCCCAACACCGCAGAGTCAGCTCGGGCTCTTCAAAAAGCCGGCTTTGTGAAAGCAAAACACAGGCATTCTTGGCCTCTAGGCTGGTCTCCAGGAAATTGACACAGGCCTTGGCCAGCGCAGGAACAATGTACTTCTTGGCAGCGTAGAGTGTTGCAAGCACAGTGTCCGCTTCCAGGTCAATCTCATCGCTGTATAAGTACCTACAAAGAAGAATTGAGCCATTAACATTTCATTTCAGGGCTTAAAGGGCCAGTGAAAAAGCAGAATGGCTTTCCTCAAAATTAGACATGGTTAGCAACGCATTTAACCGCTTCAATACCAAGCACCTTCACCCCCTTCCTGCCAAGCCTGCTTTGAGCGCTGTCACATTTTGAATGACAATTACTCAGTCACGGAGCACTGTATTCAAATTACATTTTTATCATTTTTTGGTGGTATTTAATTACCACTGGGGTTTTAATTCTTTGCTAAATAAACAACAAAAAAAAAGTGAAAATTAACCTTTTTCTTAGTTTCTGTTCAATTTTGCAAAGAAGCAATTTTTCTTCACTGATGAGGCTGCACTGATCATCGGGCCACTGATGATGAGTGCCCTGATTATCAGCGTAAATGCTGTACTCACTGTGCCCTCACACATAGACTCTCCTTTCCTCACATGCCGTCTCTATGTGTGGAAAGGAGAGCCGATAACCAGCAAGTCTGTTTACGTGTGACAGCTGTGCTCGGACACAGCTGATCACATGGTAAAGGGCCACTGTGTCCAAGGCAGACAGCGGTCAGAGCACACCATGCACATGGAGGGACATCCCAGCACTGTAACCATGTAATTGGTAACCTCTCCCAACAATCATCACCCGAGACCAGGAAATGCCAGCGGCAGCATGGTCATAGTGCTAGGGCTGCGGAGTGAGCATGCTCTCAACCACAACCGTGACACTGGCTGTACGCATATTAAAGACCACTGCCACATATATGCATATGGCCGACAACAAGAGGTTAAAGGAAATTGAAAACAAATTGTAGGCCAACATTGGCAACATCTTTCTGAAAGGCCAGTTGCCTGGCTTGAATACTGTCACAAAGCTCCTAAACTGCACACTTGCTTCAGGTCAGTGACTCAAAGTACTGCTGCCATTGGATCACCAGAAGAGCCCAGCATTTAGTGTTTGCAGGAGAGGTTGGCAGTGGTAGCCTACTTCATTCTCTCTGTACGGTTACCTTCAGTAATCGGTGTAGTTGAGTGTTTTTAGCTAATAACCTTTTTAAGGCTAGGCAAGACTGACTGCAGTATCACTTTTAATTAAGACCTCCACCGTTGTAACCTCCTACTATGCTCTCCTCCAGGACTTCTCCCATCCTATGGAACTCCCTACCCCAATCTTTACGACTCTCCTCCTTTGTCCACTTTTACACCATCCCTGAAAACCTCTCTCTTCAGAATAACCTAGCCCGCTTCAACCTAACCACTGCACGGTGTTCTCCATCAGCTCATCCCCCACAGTTATTGTATGTCTTGACCCTCCCTCAGATTGTAAGCTCTAATGATCAGGGCCCTTTGATGCCTACTGTATCGAATTGTATTGTCTACCCTTATGTTGTAAAGCGCTGCGTAAACTGTTGGGGGGCTACATAAATCCTGTATAAGAATAAATACACCAAAGGTGCTTCGATCAAAGCGGATTTGCTCGGCTACAGTTAATCACGAGCATGCCAAACTTATTTTTCCAGGAACAAAAACATCATTGATCACTTAGGCCTATATTTCATCCGTCTGCTAGCAATGATTTTTAGATATATCTGTATCCGTACATAATCAAAACCAAGCTTTTGTGGTTTATGAACTACTTGTTCAGATGACCATATTAAATCTTCAGAACAGGAGAAAGCCATTAATGCCAGCTAAGAGATGCATATTTTATAAGCTTTTATGTTTGCTGCAGTACTTCTTTTTTTTCCAATTCTTTAATGACCACTTACTTTAAAAGGATTAAAAATGCTGCAGGTTCCACGTCTGGGATATGGATTTCAGATTTCACCTCCGCTAGATCGCCATAAAACATGGCATAGAACACAGAGCTGCCGACAGCCAAAATGTACTAAAAAAGGGGAAAACCTAAAGTTTAGCATCTAACTTCAGAGTAACATAGAAAAACGTTGGGTCAGTCTTACTGCTCGGTATACCTTGTGTGCGGGGACTTTCTTGGAGGCCCCAGCGGGACCCACGATAAAGTGAACATCGGCCATTAATTCGTTGTTGAACATCAATGCGTTTCTAAAAGAAATGAAAACACTTCAGAACGCTGCAGGTACAACATTATCCTTCAACAGTACAGGAGGACATTTGTTCGGCATAATTTAATTGGGCAGGCTGTCTTTTTAAATGTAATAGAGGCTAATCTAATAAGATCATAAAAAAGAGCAAGCTACGTGCAGGAACCCGCAGCAACCTATCAGATTAAAAGAAAGCTGTGGAAGTTAACTGTTGATTGGTTGCTCAGATTTATGTCTCTTTGACAGAAGCTGTACAGGTTTATTTAATTCTATAGATGTGATTGTATCCCATAGCAAGTGCTGATTAGTTGTAGGTTACTACATTCTGTATCATTACAGTGGCACTTATGCCTTGCAGCACTGGGGTTCTTGGTTCAAATACTGACCAGGACACTGTTTAGAGTTTGCATTGGTTTCCCCCAGTACTCCAAAAGAAAAAGGTTACTGTTCCTAGTATGTGTACATGTAAAATGGGGACCTTTAGATTGTAAGCTCCTCGGGGGCAGGGACTGACGTGAAAGTACAGTACGTAAAGCTCTGTGTATTTGCTGGCGCTATATAAATAACCTTAAGAAATAACAATAAGCTCAGCAGGTTCACTAAATCTGAGGGCGAGTTGATTATTTCAGACACGTACATGCTTTTTTATTTATATTGCAGTACGTGTTTCTCCCAAGATATCCTCTCTAGTCTCCTACCAGTTTTGTGTGGGTTAATCGGGTTAATCCGAGGGATCTTTCTGTGTATTCATAGAAATTCTCTACAGATTAATTTTACACTACTGGAAAGAAAATCTAGAAGTGCGCGGCTTTGCCTGAAAAGCTTTAATTTCTTGCTGTCAATCCCCATTTGGAGACTAGGGATAACGGGCAAGCCAGAGAGACTGCCAATATCTGACATCAGACAGGAAGGGGGCTCGGGCTGCTGTGGGCTCGTTACAAGCAGGCTTTGTCTTGCTGGTAATTGTAGTTCTATAGCTGCTCCGTAGCTCATGGCTAAAACAAGCAAATAGGTTTACTGACAAAAAAATGGCCAAATAACAAACCTAGCTCTAATAAGAGTCCATGATATAAACTGAATTTAAAATTTTGTAAAGAAAAATACTAATAAATTAGATTTACTTGTTATCCGGATATAATATGGGTTGGATATTCTTATATTTGTACAAACTCAGGCTAGCCAAAAACATTATTAGATGGCCCTATAGGTGTGCTACTGCTAATGTGTATGGACAATAGAGTGTAAGCTCCTCTGTGGCAGGGGTTGACACAAGTGTTCAGTCTGCAAATGTCAGTTTCTTGTAGATGAACAGCAATCATTTCTGGGACCTGTGCCATCGCTTGTATGCCACCTGAATCTTAATGCAGTTGTTAGATGTGCTATTCTTAATACCCAAGGCTCAAAAAATGTAATTTTTTTTTTTTTAAATTCCTCTAAATTCTCATTTGCTGGGCTGTGATCGGTATTCTATTACAGGACAATCTTGCATGAAATGTAGCAAAAATAGAATTTTGCTATCAAACAGAAAGGTATAATGTAGATAGTACAAGATGGTACTGTTAGGGCAGAAATCCATATTCCCAGCACCTTAACCTTAGGAAGGTGATCGTTATTCCCCTCTGACGGATGTAAGCTGCAATGTTATGGTGTGTGAATGCTCTTTGCTCTGTGGGAAATATCCTACGTGTTCTTCTCTTGATTCCGTGTCAGCTGTCATCCCGCTTTGATGTGCAGTATTCTATGTATTGGTGCTAATGTCTCTAATAACGGCAGCCTGATGTGTTTGTAGTAGTCAGGTCTCTTCTTGAGTGATCTGACCCAGTGTTATTTCAGTTTGCTCCTGGCATCCCTGCAATGAGGAAAGCCCCCTATCAGTATCGCCATGCTTAGACCTTGTCGTGTACTTGCTGATGCTCCTTGCAGATTAGCAATCGCTCAGTGCATGCATTGCTTGCTAAATCGTTGTGGGGGATGCCTGCTAGCTTAATGTGTGCAGGATCTACATATGCCGATACACCAGCAGCCCGACCACTCACATGGGGCTTGTGTGTCATGCCTGCACCGTCTGGGGACTGCTGGCCTAACCCAGCCTCAGTATTTTATGATTATTACTATCACTCCAGAGCAATACAATGTTTTCCCATTGATCAGGGTCTAAAAGAGCTGCCTTGTAAAGCAACCTAGGTTCAGTAGATTTATATAAACACATACTGTTGTGATGCAAAGGAGATGTCAGTTTGTATCTCTTACTAAAATGCCACAGATTCAAAAGGCTGTACTCTAGTAGAATGCTCATTGGTGTGTAGCTATTGGGATCTCCTACCCCAATGTTTACATTGTGATCCAGTTTTGAATGCAATGCCATAATCTCAGCACTCTGCTGGGGCTGATACTCCTGTGATTGCACTGTCACAAAATAGATTCCTCTGTGACTGCAGTGTCAGCGAGGGTAGTCCTGTGTTTAGTGCCCCTGTGACTGCAGTGTCAGGGAGGGTAGTCCTGTGTTTAGTGCCCCTGTGACTGCAGTGTCAGCGAGGGTAGTCCCTGTGTTTGTAGTGCCCCTGTGACTGCAGTGTCAGGGAGGGTAGTCCTGTGTTTGTAGTGCCCCTGTGACTACAGTGTCAGGGAGGGTAGTCCCTGTGTTTGTAGTGCCCCTGTGACTGCAGTGTCAGGGATGTGATGCGCTCTGATTGCAGTGACTGTATGTGGGGTCCTTGTGTTAGCATGGTAATTACATTGCCAGTGCTTTCAGAATGTATCCCTGTGATTGCATGGCCAGAAGGTGCCCCTATATTCGTTTCAAAATGTACTCCCATGACTGCAGTGCCAGATGTGCCCCTGTGATTGCACTGATGCCCATGTCATTGGAGTACTTGGATGTGATGCTCCTCTGATTGCAGTGGCTGGAGTGATGCCCCTGTATGTGCAGTGGGAGGATAGTATGCCCCTGTGATTGCAGTGCCAGGCTAGGACTCCTCTGTCATTAGAGTGCCTGCTTGTAATATCTCCTAAAATTGTGCTGCCAGGGGTATGCAGCCTCTGTGATTGCACTGGATGGATGTGCTGCCCCCCTGAAAGTGCAGTGCCTGGGTATAATACTTCTGTGATTGGAGTGCCTGGATGTGATGTCTCTCTCAATTACAGTGCAGGGTCATAATACCTCTGTGATTGCAGTTCTTGAATATGATGCCTCTGTGATTATATTGCCTGGATGTCAAGCCACTGTGATGGCTGAGCCTCTGTATGACCCCAAAGATAACAGAGCCTCCCTATGATTCCTAGGTACTCTAGAGCCTCCTATGATCCCCCCAATGATTGAAGAGCCTCCTGTGATCCCCCTAGTCATTGCAGAGCCTCCTGTGATCCCCCCAATGATTGCAGAGCCTCCTATGATCCCCCTAGTGATTGCAGAGCCTCCTATGATCCCCCCAATGATTGCAGAGCCTCCTATGATCCCCCCAATGATTGCAGAGCCTCCTATGATCCCCCCAATGATTGCAGAGCCTCCTATGATCCCCCCAATGATTGCAGAGCCTCCTATGATCCCCCCAATGATTGCAGAGCCTCCTATGATCCCCCCAATGATTGCAGAGCCTCCTATGATCCCCCTATGATCCCCCAATGATTGCAGAGCCTCCTATGATCCCCCCAATGATTGCAGAGCCTCCTATGATCCCCCCAATGATTGCAGAGCCTCCTATGATCCCCCCAATGATTGCAGAGCCTCCTATGATCCCCCCAATGATTGCAGAGCCTCCTATGATCCCCCCAATGATTGCAGAGCCTCCTATGATCCCCCCAATGATTGCAGAGCCTCCTATGATCCCCCCAATGATTGCAGAGCCTCCTGTGATCCCCCCAATGATTGCAGAGCCTCCTGTGATCCCCCCAATGATTGCAGAGCCTCCTGTGATCCCCCCAATGATTGCAGAGCCTCCTGTGATCCCCCCAATGATTGCAGAGCCTCCTGTGATCCCCCCAATGATTGCAGAGCCTCCTGTGATCCCCCCAATGATTGCAGAGCCTCCTGTGATCCCCCCAATGATTGCAGAGCCTCCTGTGATCCCCCCAATGATTGCAGAGCCTCCTGTGATCCCCCCAATGATTGCAGAGCCTCCTGTGATCCCCCCAATGATTGCAGAGCCTCCTGTGATCCCCCCAATGATTGCAGAGCCTCCTGTGATCCCCCCAATGATTGCAGAGCCTCCTGTGATCCCCCCAATGATTGCAGAGCCTCCTGTGATCCCCCCAATGATTGCAGAGCCTCCTGTGATCCCCCCAATGATTGCAGAGCCTCCTGTGATCCCCCCAATGATTGCAGAGCCTCCTGTGATCCCCCCAATGATTGCAGAGCCTCCTGTGATCCCCCCAATGATTGCAGAGCCTCCTGTGATCCCCCCCAATGATTGCAGAGCCTCCTGTGATCCCCCAATGATTGCAGAGCCTCCTATGACCCCCAATGATTGCAGAGCCTCCTATGATCCCCCCAATGATTGCAGAGCCTCCTATGATCCCCCAATGATTGCAGAGCCTCCTATGATCCCCCAATGATTGCAGAGCCTCCTATGATCCCCCAATGATTGCAGAGCCTCCTATGATCCCCCAATGATTGCAGAGCCTCCTATGATCCCCCAATGATTGCAGAGCCTCCTATGACCCCCAATGATTGCAGAGCCTCCTATGATCCCCCAATGATTGCAGAGCCTCCTATGATCCCCCAATGATTGCAGAGCCTCCTATGATCCCCCCAATGATTGCAGAGCCTCCTATGATCCCCCCAATGATTGCAGAGCCTCCTATGATCCCCCAATGATTGCAGAGCCTCCTATGATCCCCCCAATGATTGCAGAGCCTCCTATGATCCCCCCAATGATTGCAGAGCCTCCTATGATCCCCCCAATGATTGCAGAGCCTCCTATGATCCCCCCAATGATTGCAGAGCCTCCTATGATCCCCCCAATGATTGCAGAGCCTCCTATGATCCCCCCAATGATTGCAGAGCCTCCTATGATCCCCCAATGATTGCAGAGCCTCCTATGATCCCCCAATGATTGCAGAGCCTCCTATGATCCCCCAATGATTGCAGAGCCTCCTATGATCCCCTCAATGTTTGCAGAGCATCCTGTGATCCCCCAGTGATCCGTGTGTAGTGTATCGCCCGGTAGGGGGCGCAGTCTCACCTCTCTCGGAGGGTCGGGTGTGAGGACTGCCAGTGATCGGTGTCGATGTGGTTGTTGTTGAGGTTGTGGAGCGGCGGAGGTGGCGGGGAGCTGTGCGGGGGGATATGGAGGGCGTTCTTCTTGGCGGTGGCGTTGTCGGGGATGTCGGTGTGCTGGGCAGGGTAGAGCTCCGCAGCCATCTTCCTCTTGAGGGCCAGGGGGACGATCTCATAGCATGCCTGCACCTTGCCGCCCGCCCGGCCGCCGCTCTTTTTAGACTTCTTGAAGGTCTCTGGAAGCAGAAGAAAGAAAGTCAAACACTTCATGATCCGCCCATCCAGGCAGCCGGGATCTACAGGCATGGGCGGGGACTTCCACCGTCCTCCGAGGGGCCCCGCACCGCGTCCATACACAACCCACCATGCGGTACAATCCACACTCCGGACTCCCCGGGATCGGCTCAGTCAATGCAACTCTCCGGGACTCTCATCGCTTTGTGTACCGGCCTCTCCGGCTCCGCCCACTCCTCCCAGCGCCGCTCTACGTGTACAAGTGCAGAGCAGCGGGGAAAGCTTCGGCTCAAATAGCGACTAGGGACCGCCCACCTCAACGGCCCCACAGCCAATCGCAGCCACTGAATCGACGGCCATTCACAGCAGCGCAAAGGCTTTGCACCAACGTGTGCGGCTTAACCTGGAAGGGAGGGGTGGGCGGGGCCTGCGAGAGAGATGGGCGGGATCTCCCCCCCCCCCCTTCATCAGACAATATGTCATTCTGCCCGAAAGAGAAGTGGGGGGGATTACTCCCAATACAGACCCCCCCCCCAACAGGTTGGAAGAAGTTTGTGAGCTGGGGGGGGGGAAATCACCCAAACCCCGTACACACTCCTAGGACACAGCACCCCCCTCTACCTTCACACCGCCCTCCTCTCCCGGGAAGTTTACAGAGCGGACCCGTCCGCGGACTCCATGGATGTAGAGATGGCAGGAAGGCGTGGCTGGGAGAGGAGGGGGCGGGGCCCAGCCTCTGCCTTCACATCTGGGATGGACAGCGCCGCGTGTGACCCCCTAGAGGGCGCTGCGGAGAGCTGAACTCCCCATCCCTCTATAGAGGAGAGTGAGATCTGTATAATAATAATAATAATGTACTCCTATAAGACACACTTCATCCTATATACTGATATCATATATAATATACTCCTATAAGACACACTTCATCCTATATACTGATATCATATATAATATACTCCTATAAGACACACTTCATCCTTTATACTGATATCATATATAATATACTCCTATAAGACACACTTCATCCTATATACTGATATCATATATAATATACTCCTATAAGACACACTTCATCCTTTATACTGATATCATATATAATATACTCCTATAAGACACACTTCATCCTATATACTGATATCATATATAATATACTCCTATAAGACACACTTCATTGTATTAATACACTGATATCATATATAATACACCCCTATAGACACATCCCATCCTATACTCTGATCTGTAGAATATACTCCTATAAGACACACCCCATCCTATACACTGATATCATATATAATATACCCCATCCCAGGGACACACATTCATAGGATTGCTGCTCTCCAAAAGCTTGGCCCCTTTTGCAGGTATAATTATGTAAAACATTAAAAATAAGGTGTCTATACCATGTACAATCCAGTAATACATCCTACTGTCTCACCCCGCTCTGCACATGCTCAGTTGCTCACTATTTTTAGGCATTTTTAGGCAGTGTGCCGAGTCTGTAGAGGCCGATCTGCTGACAGCCTTAAAGTGATATTAAAGTCTTGTTTTTTGTTTAAAAATAACAAACATGTCATACTTCTGCTTGGTGGTTGTGCACAGAGCAGTCCGGATCCTTCTCCTCTCAGGTCCCCCACTGGCTGTCCTGGCCCCTCCCTCCTGCTAAGTGCCCCCACAGCAAGCAGCCCTCTCTCCTCATTGGCTCACTGACTTTGATTGCCAAAGTCGGCCGCTGCTGTCTCAGCCAATGAGGAGGGAGAGTCCTGGACAGCCAAGGCTCTCATGCAACATTGCTGGATGGAGATGGGGTTCAGGTAAGTATTGGGGGGCTACTGCACACAGGAGGTGC
The DNA here is from genome assembly GCA_037952835.1 of Lithobates septentrionalis. Lineage (NCBI taxonomy): Eukaryota > Metazoa > Chordata > Amphibia > Anura > Ranidae > Lithobates > Lithobates septentrionalis. The sequence continues at coordinate 644,497 of JBBDGP010001542.1, read as the reverse complement.
AAAGAATGCATTAAAGAGGAACTGCAGTCTGCTCACATAATTTGTAATAAAAACATCTTTGCCATTCTGAAGCTTCCCTCCAACCACTTTGCATATTATTTGATATATTCTGTGATTCTGTACTTTCCAAATATGCTGCAGAAATCTCCCTCCACTAAGTCTGGCTGCATCCATTTTAACTGTGGGCAGCTGAAGCTGCTGCCTGTTCACTTCCTTTATTTACACAGACACACTTCCAGCTCTGCAGCTCTGATTGGCCCTCTTATGACTCACCCCCCCTTTCTTGGCAAATTCTCAGCAGACTGAGAGAGAGAGCTGTGCATGATGTCATAAGCCTAGGCTAATGACCAGACAAGAAACAGGAAGTGGGCTGTATAATCTACTATCCAATTAACCACTTCAGCCCCGGAGGATTTGCCTGCAGAATGACAGGCCATTTTTTGCGATACGGCACTGCGTTGCTTTAACTGACAATTGCGCGGTCGTGCGACGTGGCTCCCAAACAAAATAGACATCCTTTTTTCCCCCAATAGAACTTTCTTTTGGTGGTATTTGATCATCTTTGCGATTTTTATTTTTTGCGCTATAAACAAAAAAAGAGCAACAATTTTGGAAAAAAGCAATATTTTTTACTTTTTGCTGTAAATATCCCCCAAAAATATATAAAAAAATTTTTTTTTTCCTTAGTTTAGGCCGATATGAATTCTTCTACATATTTTTGGAAAAAAAAAATCACAATAAGCGTATATTGATTGGTTTGTGCAAAATTTATAGCGTCTATAAAATAGGGGATAGTTTTGTGGCATTTTTATTATTATTTTTTTTTATTAGTAATGGCGGTGATCTGCGATTTTTATCGTGACTGCAACATTATGGCGGACACATTGGACATTTTTGACACTATTTTGGGACCATTGTCATTTATACAGTGATCAGTGCTATAAAAATGCACTGATTACTGTGTAAATGACACTGCAGTGAAGGGGTTAACAAGGGTAGAAGATTTAATAGATGGAAAAAAAAAATGCAGATTTAATTGTATCCTCACAGGGTGACACTGGATACACTGGTAAATGTGTGCCAACGTCCTAAATATTAAGAGGAAAAAATAAGAAATTAAAAATGGACTTTGTAGGCACACGCATAGAATAGGTAAAAATAATTGAAGTTTTTTAATTTGATAAAGTTAAAAACATGGTTTACAAACACATGTTAAAAGAAAAAGCATAATATTGTTAACCCCAGAGACTCAGATAACACCTCCAAGATATATATAGATATATATTGATCCAAATTGGTGCAATGGAAAAAATAACCAGTAGCAGCATCCAATGGAGATAAAGTGCGTGGAGTAGTTGAGTCACAGTCTGAGGTCACACAGAGTTCGCTCTACAGAACATCGAATGAGTATATCATGGAATCCAAAAGAATAAAACAATAGAAATAGAAAAAAAATACACCCTGCAAGACAAATGCATAATGAGCTAGTATTCATAACATACTAGCTCATTATGAATTACTTACCTGAGATCGAAGCCCCCGCATCGGCCCTCGTTCGCCTCCTCCAACGCCGCCATCTAGCCCGGAGTGACTTTCGGGTATCGCGGCTCCGGTGCTGTGACTGGCCAGAGCCGCAATGACGTCACTCCCGCGCATGTGCGCTGGTGCCGCCACTAATGGCACGATCGCCTTTAGAAACAGCAGGCTCAGTGCGCCTGCGCCCGATGTCTACGCCGTAGACATCGGTGCTGCTATTTCTGCAAATATCTCCTAAACCTTTTAGGTTCTTGCACCTACAGGTAAGCCTTAATCTAGGCTTACCTGTAGGTTAAAGTGGTTGTAATGGGTTTACAATCACTTTAAAGTGGTTGTATACTCCGCTTAGACATTTTGACCTACAGGTAAGCCTATAAAATAGGGCTTACCTGTAGGTAAAATGAATATCTCCTAAACCTACACGGTTTAAGAGATATTCACCCTGCATGGAGCCGATGATGTCAGCGGTGCATGCGCAGTGAAGGTCCGGCGTATCGTGCCGGAACGTAGGACTCCCGCGTGCATGCATGGGAGTGACATCATTGCGGCACCGGCCACTCACAGCGCTGGAGCCAGCGACCCCGGAAGAAACGGCGAGGCAACACATCAGCCCCCTCAGTGCTGACTGGGTCGGTCTGCTGGAGCTTCGTTCTAAGGTAAGTATTTCATAATGTGCTAGTATGCGATGCATACTAGCACATTATGCCATTGTCTTGCAGTTTTTTTTATTTATATATTTTTTTCAGCGGTTTACTACCGAAGTAGAACTTTAGTCAGAAAATTAGGTCCTGGTGACTTTAGGCTGGCCCCTTTTGCAGGTATAGCTATGTAAACATTAAAAATAAGTATCTATAATGTTTAAAATCTACTAATACACTGTCTCACCCCACTCTGCACATGCTCAGTTGCTCACTATTTTTAGGCAGTGTCGAGTCTGTAGAGGCCGATCTGCTGACAGCCTTAAAGCAAAATTAAACCCTCCTATCCTAGTTTACAGCCAAGGAAGCTGCTTCTATTTGATCTGCAACTGCCATGGTGCCTCACATGCAATCAGTTATAACACCAGACATTTGGTGGTCTGACAGTTTTATTGCAGAAACAAGCAAATGTGACAGTTCGCAATCCCAGCATTCCAAGAATGTAACTACTTTTTTTAAACCAATTTAAATCTATCGGTTTAGTTCTGCTTTACGATTTGTGGCAGCCTCCAGCGAGAAGAAACAGGAGCAATGCTGGAGGCAATTCACAGAATGTTTGGTAGCATTATTATTGATGTGGAATGTACAGTGCCTTGCGAAAGTATTCGGCCCCCTTGAACTTTTCAAACTTTTGCCACATTTCAGGCTTCAAACATAAAGATATAAAATTTTAATTTTTTGTGAAGAATCACCAACAAGTGGGACACAATTGTGAAGTGGAACGAAATCTATTGGATATTTTAAACTTTTTTAGCAATTAAAAAAACTGAAAAGTGGTGCGTGCAAAATTATTCGGCCCCTTTACTTTCAGTGCAGAAAACTCACTCCAGAAGTTCAGCGAGGATCTCTGAATGATCCAATGTTGTCCTAAATGACTGATGGTGATAAATAGAATCCACCTGTGTGTAATCAAGTCTCTGTATAAATGCACCTGCTCTGTGATAGTCTCAGGGTTCTGTTGAAAGCGCAGAGAGCATCATGAAGACCAAGGAACACACCAGGCAGGTCCGTAATACTGTTGTGGAGAAGTTTAAAGCCGGATTTGGATACAAAAAGATTTCCCAAGCTTTAAACATCCCAAGGAGCACTGTGCAAGCGATCATTTTGAAATGGAAGGAGTATCAGACCACTGCAAATCTACCAAGACCTGGCTGTCCCTCTAAACTTTCAGCTCAGACAAGGAGAAGACTGATCAGAGATGCAGCCAAGAGGCCCATGATCACTCTGGATGAACTGCAGAGAACTACAGCTGAGGTGGGAGAGTCTGTCCATAGGACAACAATCAGTCGTACACTGCACAAATCTGGCCTTTATGGAAGAGTGGCAAGAAGAAAGCCATTTCTCAAAGATATCCATAAAAAGTCTCGTCTAAAGTTTGCCACAAGCCACCTGGGAGACACCAAACATGTGGAAGAAGGTGCTCTGGTCCGATGAAACCAAAATCGAACCACAATGCAAAACGATATGTTTGGCGTAAAAGCAACACAGCTCATCACCCTCAACACACCATCCCCACTGTCAAACATGGTGGTGGCAGCATCATGGTTTGGGCCTGCTTTTCTTCAGCAGGGACAGGGAAGATGGTTAAAATTGAGGGGAAGATGGATGCAGCCAAATACAGGACCATTCTGGATGAAAACCTGTTGGAGTCTGCAAAAGACCTGAAACTGGGACAGAGATTTATCTTCCAACAAGACAATGATCCCAAACATACAGCAAAATCTACAAAGGAATGGTTCACAAATAAACGTATCCAGGTGTTAGAATGGCCAAGTCAAAGTCCAGACCTGAATCCAATCGAGAATCTGTGGAAAGAGCTGAAAACTGCTGTTCACAAATGCTCTCCATCCAACCTCACTGAGCTCGAGCTGTTTTGCAAGGAAGAATGGGCAAGAATTTCAGTCTCTCGATGTGCAAAACTGATAGAGACATACCCCAAGCGACCTGCAGCTGTAATCGCAGCAAAAGGTGGCTCTACAAAGTATTAACGCAAGGGGGCCGAATAATTTTGCACGCCTGACTTTTCATTTTTTTTATTAGTTAAAAAAGTTTCAAAAATCCAAAAGATTTCATTCCACTTCACAATTGTGTCCCACTTGTTGGTGATTCTTCACAAAAAATAAAAATTTTATATCTTTATGTTTGAAGCCTGAAATGTGGCAAAAGGTTGAAAAGTTCAAGGGGGCCGAATACTTTCGCAAGCCACTGTATGTTCCTTACTAAAGAATAATATTTTTTTATCAAGATGTTATGAGTAAAGTTCCGCTTTAAATTGATGAGATTTGGTTCCGCTTTATGATTTACTGCTGTTCAGGGGCTCTGGGCTTCAGCAAAATGGCAGCATCCGGAAAAAGGAACAGGAGCGATGTTGGAGGCAATTTATAGCACACACTCCTTTGGGTAGCATAATTATTAATGTGGAATGGATGTTCCTTGCTGAATAACATTTTTTTTATCATGTTGTTATGGGTAGTTCCGCTTTATGGTAAAAAAAACGTAGCAGTTCCCCCCCAACCCCCCTTATACTTACCGGAGTCCATTCTCCATCCACCACCATCCCATCTGCACCAGCTCTTGGGAGCTCAGAACTAAATGCACTTTGGGTAGAGTAATGGAGGGTTAGAACCCCTGTATGGTAAATTCTTGCCATCCCTGTCCTATTGGGGAGATTTACCTTCACTTCCTGTCCCATAACCAAAACAGGAAATAAGAGGAAATCCCTGCAAATTAAGGGAATCCATTGGGGCCCCCAAGGTCACCAGAACTAGTGTCCCCATTAGGAGATTTCCCTCCATTACTGTTCTGTTCTGCGGACAACCCAAAATTTGGGATTTTCACTTACTCTTACTTTTGATGATGGTAAACAAGACCAATGGAGAGGATGAATCAACTTTTCGGAGGCACAGACAGCAATAAAAACCTGAGAGGTGTTCCAATCCATCTCCACTTTATCCAATACTAAAAAAAGTTTTGCATTTAGTTACGCTTTAAGCCTAGGTTCACGCTGACAGCGGGTTAGAAATCGTGCAAGTTTGGCTGAACTCGCATGATTGCATACCGGCATGTCAGTCCAACTTCAGGAGCGATTTTAGGGACATCTGTGTGGGTTCCTGCACAGAGCTATACAAATCGCACCCCAAAGTCCAGTGGCAGCTAGTGTTTTTTTTATTTTTTTGGGGGGGGGGGGGCGGCACTTACCACATCTATGGCAGCCGAGTTGTGGGCTCCTATGGGCGGCATGTTGTGGGCTCCTATGGGCGGCATGTTGTGGGCTCCTTTGGGCGGCGGGTTGTGGGCTCCTACGGGCGGCGGGTTGTGGGCTCCTTTGGGCGGCGGGTTGTGGGCTCCTACGGGCGGCAGGTTGTGGGCTCCTATGGGCGGCGGGCTCCTACGGGCGGCAGGTTGTGGGCTCCAAGGGGCGGCAGGCAGAGGCTCCTGTGTCCTCTCTGCATCATGGCGGCTTTCGCCGTGCGGCTCCTCCCTCCTCCTAGGCGTCCAATAGGATCACCTGTCCATTCACCCAATCGGGTGACCAGTGTCAAAACCCGCTTCCTGATAGGCCGGGAGGAGGATCAGTGTTAATGGACGGGCCGCCCCTGCTGAAGTTGCCAAAAGTAGTACAGGTACTACGTTTGGGAATCAGTGCAGCGCCACTGCTGGCAATAGCCACCAATTTGGCATGGGATTTGACATGCCAAATCGCACCAATGTGAACCTAGGCTCCAGCTGAACTCCAGAAATGTTTTTAACCACTTGAGCTCCAGAAGAATTTACCCCCCTTTGAGATCAGAGCATTTTTTGCTATTCTGCACTGCACTACTTTAGCTGGTAATGCAGCAATTCTGCACGCAAATTAAATTTGTAATTTCTTTTCCCCCAAAAAAGAGCTTTTTTTTTATTATATGTGATCACCAATGGGTTTTTTTTTTTTATATATATATATAAACAAAAAAATACCAAGAATTTAAAAAAACTATTTTTACTTTCTGCTATAAAACATACCCAATAAAAAAAAAAAGTCAAATTTCTTCATAAATTTAGGCCAAAATGTATTCTGCTATGTCTTTGGTAAAAAAAAAAAAAAAAAAACAGTGGTGGTGGGCACGTGCACGCCCCCTACCTGGAATTGTAAATCACATACATGTACGTGATTTAGCACAGAAAGGCCGCAGTAAAAATGCAGTGGGCGTTCTGCAACTGTTTATAGGAGAAGTATGGGATAAGTAAGAAGAAAAATTTTAAAATTTTTATACCTCCATGCTGCAGCATCAGTGTTGAGCTGTCCCACACCGACTCAAAGGCTGAGAATTGAGCAGTTACATGACTGCTGATCGCTCAGCTCTTGTTCCCCCAGAGCTCACTGAAGCCCCACGCTGGGGAGGGGGCGGGAGCAGCTGGCTTCAGCTCTCAGCCACAAGTTGAAAGGCGGAGCCAGCTGTTAGGCATCCAGGTAAATCCAGACAATATTGTCGGGATCCTTCCTGATCCTGGCTCGGCTTTTCCCTGTCAGCTCATATAAGAAAGGGAAGGAAGGGGTCAAGAGGAGATCCCCCCAAAAAAAGATGGTCCGCTCAAGAACAAACAGTTGAACCTACAAAAACTTTATTGTGTCACAATATGTAGAAACATAATCCAACAACCATGTGTATTTAAAAATAGGGCAGATAAAAGTCCTATTGTGTGCTGGTGGCCACCACAGACATTACACATATATCTCATGCATTCATGCACTCACACTCATCAATTAAAGTCACTAGAGACCCGGGTCTATACAATTTCACTGGAATTCCAGAGCTGGATTGGCTACATGAGTGGGTAGACTAGGTCCTTGTAGGTAAAGTGCAAGTGCTAATACACAACAAAAGTCCCCTCGGATGTGAACCAATGGCTGGTTAGACATATGTGTGTGTCATTCAACCAGAGCCAAGGAAGGAAACGGTGTCTTGATTGTGTGGTGAACAATTGCAACTCAAGCAACCTCACAAAGAGGGCTTTTAAGGATGGACGGAAAATGGCCATAAACAAAATGCCTCATGAATGTGAGGGTACATTTTAGCTCACCGTCTGACGTCTTCAATGAAGAAGGAGTAGAGCCCAAAGGAGTTGCTGATGGCCGCGTTCGTGTGGATTTGAAAACACGTTCATGCAGTATTAGCTTGTTGTGGGCATGAGCGGGTTACTTCCGGGTATCCTCCGGCAGAAGGTAAGGTGAGTCACAAGGGTCAAGCTTGTTAGTGTCTCATATCCAATGGTATAAACAATCCGGAGAGACGCTCGGCGTCCGTGTTCACCGCAGAGGTTTCACCTGATATCCCAAATCTTGATTGATCCGATCAGGATCGTTAGGGATGTTCACATCCAATTTGGAAGGATTTGTAGTTAGAGTGTGAGAGTCTGTGTGCCACCTGCACATGGGTCAAATGCTGAGCGCTTTCGCTTGTTGCCAAGCTTCTTCAGAGCTAATGTGGTATCAGTAGCTGGATGTTTAAATAGCCAGAAGGCTAGTGTTCAATTTCCTGTCTTCATAATTAACACCTGAATACCATAGCTTGACCATAATTGCAATCACCAAAAATGTGCCAATCACACCCATACATACATCTATTTAGACAAAACCATTGAGGGTAGTGGATACATAAAGATTCAATCTGATTGACTTGTGTATGTGGTCAGCTCATAGCAGGCAATAAACCGCTACCAGCTAGTTCTGGGTCATAGGCCATATTTCTCTTTTGGGACCCAACTCCAAGATTCAATGAAATGCTCCCCCACCTCCCTCTCAGCGACCACAGAGATACAAAATAAAATCTCTAAATCCCCCCTTTTCTCTTTACCTGAAACTCATTTTACTTTTTTCTTTAAAATTGACTGTATTCATTAATGAGAGCCTGATGCCCTGCATGAGCAAAACACGTGTTCATGTGAAGTCTCATTTCCCATGCCTGCACATCTGCTGGTGTGATATGGGGGCGCCTCTGTGCTAAAATTTTTATTTATTTTGCCTTTTCGAGAATGTAACAAGCAATGGGAATACCATAAATTAGGTTGGAATCCTGAAACACAAATAAATAAAGCTAAGCAGCTAAGACTAAGCGATCTGGAAGCTTGCTGCTATAGCATTTTGGTTGCACAGACCCCATATATGTAACCAAGAACATGAAGAATGTCTGGCAGATATTTTACAGACAGAAAAATAAAAAGATAAACTTGTACTTTGCTAATATTGATGATAACTCTTAAAAGAGCATTCCTTCCTAAATGTGAAAAAGTATATAAGCAAAGCACACGTCCCCATTGCACAGACCAGGAAGAATTCAATTTGTATTAAAGTGATTGTAAAGTCTTGGTGTTTTTTTTCCCTATAAAAATAGTAAACGTTATACTTACCTGCCCTGTTGCAGTGGATTTGCACAGAGCAGCCCGGATCCTCCTCTTCTCGGGTCCCTCTTCTGTGATCTTGGCCCCTCCCTCCTATTCAGTGCCCCCACAGCAAGTGGCTTGCTATGGGGGCACCCGATCCGAGTCCACTTTGACTCAGAGCCCCGCCCCCCCCCTCTCTGCCCTGATTGGCTAGCTGACTTTGATTGACAGCAGCGGCAGCCAATCCAGCTAATCAGGAGGGAGAATCTCGGACGGCTGAGACACTCCTTTAAAAGAAAACAAAAAAAAACGAGACTTTAATATCGCTTTAAGCCTGTTATTTTTCAGCAGAGCAAGCTGTTCTGCAGATGTAGTAGTTAGAGAGTTTAGACAAGCCATTTACTACTCGCAGGGGTGCTCACAATGATCAGCTTTTATTTATTTATGTAAAACCCAAAAGTAAAAAAAAAAGCTTTTGCTGTAACTGAGCTGGATTTCAGCTTTAATTTGTTAGTGTATCTAAATCTGCTAGTACATCTAACACTCCCCTCCCCTCAGACTGACAATGTTGATGTCCAAAGGTGCCCCCTGTGCTCCTTCATCCAGAGTGGGGGCAATCTAATACATGAGCTGTTACTGGCCAGATCACCAAGTGAAAATAGAGAGAGCCTTAAAAAATGCCTTAAAAAAGAAAACGAATGCAGCCACCACCTCTGATTGGCAAGCTGCAATATATTACATTTTTTGGTGTTGGGACTAATAGCACTTTAAACAGCAAAAATAATGAATGCACAAAGTCTTTATTTCACCACCACATTTCCTTTATACTGGCTTTCAGAATAATCCATCCAATATTGTATAGTTTGGATAAAAGGTTTGATGTAGTAGAGTAGTTTTTTTTTAAGTTAAAGCTGAACTGCAGATGTACAGGGTCCTCTCCGGTACTGAACTTGTGTCCCCTGATTTCACTGAACACTTTGAGCTTCTCACAGCATGCATTAGAATCCCCAGCCAATCAGGTAGAGCCTACTTCTTTTCCTGGCCAGAGGTGTTTAGCCTCATCTAGTCCTTTCATTATCAGCCTGACTGTCCCTGGCCCACCCTAGTGGGGTTTTTACACACACTCCCGGTGGCTGCAGTATGTGTATACATCGATCGAGCTGTCTTTAGCTGTCAGATTAAAGCATCGCGACGCCTCCGCTTGCCCATCTGCAGGCCCGGGACCGGTGGGTGCCGCCAGACAGAGGGGAGGGAGCTTTTCTTACCTTCTTCTTGCTGACGTGGAAGCGATATATAGAACATCACTTTCCAGATCCCCCTTTCACTTTCCCTGTCCAGCATGGCTGGAAAACAATCTAATGCAGTGTGATCTGCATTAGCTTTGTTGGAGCACAGAGGAGACATCCAGGGTCTAAACTAGGGATCCTCAAACTACGGCCCTCCAGCTGTTGCAGAACTACACATCCCATGAGGCATTGTAAAACTGACATTCACAGACATGATGGGAATTATAGTTCTTGAACAACTGGAGGGCCGTAGTTTGAAGACCCCTGGTCTAAACCATTAAAGAGAACCTGTCACAAAAAAAAAAAAAATCATCACATAGAGGATGTATGTAAAAAAAATAAATGTTAACAATTGTATAAAATGAAAGTTACATCAAAGCACATAAAATCTACTTCCCCCTAAATTTTATGAAGCCCCCCCCACATACACGCAAGTATGAACACAAACAGGCGTCAGGGACGCCTATGCACAAAAAACGTTGACTGATAAATGTGCTGCATAATACTGCGCATGCAGAGCAATAATCCTAGCACCAGACCTCCTCCGTAAAGCTCAATGATGACCAGCAGGGAGCTTTTAACATGTAGCCTATGAAAAATATAGTGTATTGAAGTATGTTGCCATTTCCCAGGCACACACAAATGGAAGGTTTGATATGTTGGGTATCTATTTACTCGGTGCAACCCCATCTTTTATATTTTACAGAAAAAATGGGTAATTTTCAGTTAGTGTGCCCTAAAATCAACTGTTTGTTATTTAAAAAAAAACAAAAAAAAACGTGCCTTTACAATCACTTTAATGCTATATTGGTACATAGGGGAGCTGGAATTTAGAGGGGAAAAAAAAAAAAAGGTGAACTTCGCCTTTGCAGCTTGAAGGACAGCTAACTGGCCCTTTGTTAAAAATGTTTGGTTACACAAAAATGGTTCTAGCAGCGAAAGGGTTAAAAGTCAGCGTTAACCACTTGCCCACCACCCGCCGCAGATGTACTGTGGCAAGGTGGCTCGGCTGCGCAAATCGCCGTGCAGGTACAGTGATTCGTGCACTAGCTTCCATAGGCGGCGTGCACATGCTCCAATTGGCCAGCGGGGGAGCCAATCAGTGGGTCTGGCAGACTCGATGTCCGTCGGCCGCCTGCGATCGTTCCTGCAGAGACAGAACGGGGAACTGCCAAAGTAAACCAGGCAGATCTCCGTTCTGTCAGGGGATGGCACTGAGATCTGTCTTCCTGCTAAGCAGGATGATGGATCTGTGTGTTTCCCCAGTCACACAGTCCCCCATACAGTTAGAAAACATTTAACCCCTTAATAGCCCCATGATGTTAACCCCTTCCCTGCCGGTGTCAGTGCATATTTTTAGCACTTATCACTGTAATAATGTCACTGGTTTCCAAAAAAAGTGTCAAAAATGTCAGGTGTCTGATCTGTCCGCCGCAATGTCGCAGTCCCGCTAAAAATCACTGATCACCGCCATTACTAGTAAAAAAAATAATAAAAAATCTATCCCTATTTTGTAAACGCTATAACTTTTGCGCAAACCAATCAATATACGCTTATTGGGATTTTTTTTACCAAAAATATGTAGAAGAATACCTATTGGCCTAAACTGATGAATAAATATTTTTTTTTACATTTTTTGTGGATATGTATTATAGCAGAAAGTAAAAAATTTTGTTTTGTTTTTTTTTTTCATAATTGCAGGCCTTTTTCTGTTTATAGCGCAAAAAATAAAAACCGCGGAGGTGATACAATACCACCAAAAGAAAGCTAAATTTGTGGGGAAAAAAGGACATCAATTTTGTTTGGGTACAACGTTGCACGACCGCGCAATTGTCCATTAAAGTGACGCAGTGCCGTATCGCAAAAAAAGGGCCTGGTCATTAAGGGGGTAAATCCTTCCGGGGCTGAAGTGGTTAAATAATAGACTTTTATTTTCTAGCAGAGTCTATACATCAGACCAAACAGAGGAACAACTGAAGAGGAAAGCGGGACGGAGGAATTTGGTTCCAAGTGAGGGCCGGTCTTTAGACTCTATAGGGGGCGCACACAGTTCTTAAGCATCGGATGTTTAAATGATTTGGCAAATCCGATGGAGAGACAGATTGTCGATCTAATTATCATCAAAGACTTTGCACACTCGAATGTGTTTGCAGTCATGTGCAAAGGCCAGCACTGTGGGAATGATGTTCCTATTACGTTGTCACTGGTGTCATATTGTGGAGATCCGCAGGCGATTTGCAGGTCCGGATAATATCTCCAGTGCTGCAGGCACTGCGATTGAATGCTAAGCGTCCCCCCCCCCACCCCCCACTACTGACAAGACTCAGCGTAGCATAAATATTTTATCCCGCATAAGTCTTTCTGCAGCCCCCACATCCCCACAGTGCTGTTGCAGTTCAGTAGCTTTGATAATCCTATCATGGTGCTCCGTGGCTTCAATAGCCATCTATGCATAAATAGGTCAATTAAAAGACAAAAAAAAAATATGGCAGGAGATTTGAGCCAAGATGCCTGAGATATCCCATAGATCTCGTGTCTTCTACTGTTTTACATTTTCTAGATGTTTTATTTATGAAGCTTTTTTTTTTTTTTTTTTAAACAAGAATCAGCGTGAAGACGGTTTTGTTGATTGAAATGTTTTGTGCTTTAATTAGTTATTTTGAAGCACTTTTGTTTTATATCGGAACGGTCATAACTGTTTTTGTATTTGAATTTCAACCCTATCAGTTTATTAAATCTGAACGTTTATACAATCTGATTGCACAACCTCTCTTATGTAGTGACAAAACCTTTCTTATTGGATATAAAGAAGTGTTTCTAAAGATACGATTTTTTTTTTCTTTTTCTTAAAATAATGAATGCATTATACTTACCTGCTCTGTGCAGTGGTTTTGCACAGAGCAGCCCCGATCCTCCTTTTCTGGGGTCTTCAGCTGGAGCTTCTGGTCCCTACCCCTTGCTGAGTGCCCCCCATAGCTTGCTCTGGGGGCACCTATGCATGCTCGCTCCTGAGCAACCTCTATGTGTCTGAGACACACACAGCATGGCTCAGTCCCACCCCTTTGCTCCGTCCTCACTGGCTGTGTTTGACAGCAATGGGAGCTAATGACTCCTGCTGCTGTGACTCAACCAATGAGGAGCAAGAGACCTGGGAGAGCCGCTGCTCTCATGCACATCGCTGGATCGGGCTTAGGTGGTAAGTATTAGGGGGGCTGCATACTGAAGATTTTTTACCTTCATGTAGAGCTGCACGATTCTGGCTAAAATGAGAATCATGATTTTTTTGCTTAGAATAAAGATCGCGATTCTTACAGTGTAACATCTTCTTTCACATTATACAAAAAAAAAAATGGGCTAACTTTACTGTTTAGTTTTTTTAAAATTCATTAAAGTGTATTTTTCTTTTTAAAAATTGCATTTTAAAAACCGCTGCACAAATATGGTGTGACATAAAATATTGCAACAACCACCTTTTTTATTCTCTAGGGCAGAGATATGCAACTAGCGGACCTCCAGCTGTTGCAGAACTACAAGTCCCATGAGGCATAGCAAGACTCTTGACAGCCACAAGCAAGACACCCAGAGGCAGAGGCATGATGGGACTTGTAGTTTTGCAACAGCTGGAGGTCCGCTAATTACATATCCCTGCTCTAGGGTCTCTGCTTAAAAAAATACATATCATGTGTGGGTGTTTCACGTAATTTTCTAGCAGAAAATAATAATTTTTACTTGTAAGCAATAAATGTCAGAAAACATTTGGTCATTAAATGGTTAAACTTCCTTCATCTACAATCCGAAGTTCTTTCCTTTGATAAAAGAAGGAAAACATACTTTGTTTTTACTTATTTGGTGTTGTGATCAAATTTGGAAGGCTGCCTAGATTTTTTTTCCAGTTGTGAGAACTTCTCTACACTTGTTAAAAAGAATGGTGACATGCTGTTTTGAAGATCGGGAAGGGAAAAAGATTGCGATTTTGATTCTTTAATCGTGCAGCTCTACCTTCATGCATTTCAATCAATGAAGGTAAAAAAAAACCTTCACCCTTTCCAACCACTTTAAATTGCTTGTTTAGGTAGGTGCTAACACTACAGAGTTGTTAAAGGCATTTGCTTTTTACCTTAAAGTGTTACTAAACCCAGGACCCTGCATTCACTATATCTGGTCTCTTAGAGGGCTTTCACACCGAGCCGCCACCGGCGCCAGCAGTAAAGCGGCGCTATTTTTAGTGCTGCTTTACCGTCGTTTTAGCAGCGATATTCATCCGCTAGCGAGGAGGTTTTAACCCCCCCGCTAGCGGCCGAGAAGGGGTTAAATCCACACGCAAAACGCCGCCGGGGCGGCATTTTGCTGGCGGTATCGCAGCACTGCCCCATTGATTTCAATGGGGAGCAGCGGTGGAGGAGCGGTGAGTTCACCACACCAAAGAAGCTGCTGGCAGGACTTTTTGTGACGCCCTGCCAGCGCACCAAGGGCTTTCGCACTGGGGTGAATGCAGCCCCTTTTTTCAGGCGCTATGCAGGAGCTATTTTTAGCGCTGTAGCGCCTGAAAAACACCGGCAGTGTGAAAGGGGTCTTAGAGTACACAGAACATGGAAATGCCATTATTTTAGTATATATAAACTGCTAAATACCTTTCCTTATCAGTAGTATATAGTCTTGTGACTTCTATCAGTGTCTGGTTAAAGCTTGTAGTATGAGCTTTCATTCTTCTCTGACTGTCCTATGAGGCTGCAGGACCCCTGACTTTGTCTGGACAGTGCTAATTGTCCCTGTGCTGATCACATGCATCCTCCCAAGAAGAAAAAAACAACTCTCTAGCAATACACACCAAACTGAGCATGTGCCTCCAAAGGCTTTGTTCCATCAGCAGATAGATTGGGCACTGTAGAAGAAGGGGAGGATCAGAGAAGACAGGATTAAACAGCCTTTTTACACAATGCAGAGGATTAACCCCTTAGGTTCCACAGTGAGTATAACAAGTACACTTTACTGCATACACAGACTGATTTTACTGTTTAGTAACACTTTAATGTATTCCATGTGTTAAGGTAAAAAAAAGTGGCCCAGTAGTTATTAATAATTATGACTGTAGATATCAACACTATAAAGTGCAGTGGAACTTGATGAAAATGAGTTATTATAGGTTGTTATAGGGAAACATGTCTGGAATTACCGCTGAAAAATAGCAATAAACTTCTAGGTCGATGAGTGTTGGTTCACACTTTTCAGATGTCAGACATCGCATGTGATTGGCACCGCACTGCTGGGCAGATCACATGCAATGCCTGTGTGACGTGAATGCAGCCATATTGTATGACTGAATTTGCATTGCATTCGGACCAAAATCAAAAAACATTTTTTTTTTTTTTTTTTTTTTAGTCCACACCAGAATCAGATGCAATCCGATTCCTGTCCGAATTCACAGTTCGCACTGCGATCTGTGAACCAATCTGGGTGTGTCATTAACTTTGTATTGATACCCGCAGCGGTTCGCATAGAGGGTGTCCTTCCTGTACCTACAGTCTTGTACTGTATATCTGAAGTGTGAGATCTAAGGTACTGCTGCCACTGATTGGTGATTTGGTGATGTCACTACTGTGCTGCTCATTGTTCTTGTTAGAGGCTCTGACAAAGGGAAGCAAAGCCCTGCCTTTACCAAGATGGCCACCTCTATACAGAAAAAATACTAGAATAAAAAGCCTTCGAGCTACTGTGATGTGTTCAAAAATGACTGATATGATAAAAAAGAAAATACCATACAATAATGTATGCAAATAAATTCAAATAAAACCACCGCAAAATTGTGGTGAACAATCAAAAGTGCAATAGAGTGCAATTAAGGTGCAATGAAATCTGTCTGCAGCAGGATCTAGTAGTGTTCACATCACACAAAGTAAATACAATCAATGATGATCCCGAGCTACAGCAATAAAGTTTTATAAAGTCCAAAAAGTTTATTCATTTATTGATATTTATTCATCACTTTTTGGACTTTATAAAACTTTATTGCTGTAGCGCGGGATCATTATTGATTGTATTCACCTCTATACAGAGACACTGTGCACAACAAGGTATTGTAAGTCTGTTGTAGGGAAAGATCGGCTGCAAGGATATCAGACAACACTGGTGACTACTAAACAGGACAAATGGAGAGGGAGAATCTCCCAAACAGGGGACACACAGCAATAAAAATGACAGGGGTTCTAATCCCCCTCCACTCTAGTTAAAAGTTTAAAAAAAAAAGTTTTGCTTTTAGTTATACAATATGTAGGTCTTGGCTGCCTAATTCCACCCCAAAACCAGCATGACTTTTATTTGTGTCTACTGATCATTGCAGTTCTTTGTGTTGACCTGTGCAGTCTACCTGGCCTCAGGCAATTTGGTACTCTTCTAGAGGAGGAGTCTCCAAACTTCAGTCCTGGGACCAGATGCGGTCCTCTGCTTGCTTTTATGCGGCCCTTGGGGGACTGTTTCATCCACTGATACCAACAATGGGACCTAATTCCCACCCCACTCACACCAATGAAAGGATACAATTCCTCCAAATGATACCAATGATGGGGCATAATTCCTCCCACTGACACCAATGATGGGGCACAATTCCCCTCAATGACACCAATGATGGGGCACAATTCCCCTCAATGACACCAATGATGGGGCACAATCCCCTCAATGACACCAATGATGGGGCACAATTCCTCCCAGTGACACCAACAATGGGGCACAATTCCTCCCAGTGACACCAATGATGGGGCACAATTACTCCCACTGAGACAAATGATGGGGCCATTATTTTTTTTTTCACTGATGTCGGGACCCTTTCTACTCCCAATGGCCACAGTCCAGCCCCCCTAAAATTTGAAGGACAGTAAACTGGCCCTTTGCTTAGAAAGTTTGAAGACCCTTTTTCTAGAGCCATGACACTTGAGTGGCTTAGAAGGCAGGGATGATGAAAGTAATACGGAGCTTGTTTTTGGTGATAGTAGCTGGCATCCTGTAAGTACAATGTAGTTCAAGGTGCAGCTGGAATATAATTTCCTTTGCGTAGCTGTGCAGGGCCTGACAAAACAGAATGGCGATCCCTTGCAGGAAACTTCCTCAAACTCCTTGCTTTATGTACTATATTTGGTTTCTCTGTTCCTGGAGCGTATGACCTTCTCAAAGTCACTTTGGCCCCCTTCAAGAACTCTGAAAGACAGGCTCTTTGTAGAGACTGTTTAAAATATACAGTCTCCTGATAAAGGTATCTTGTATTTGCACACTTGGCTCATGACATTTCAGGCACCTGAAAACAAGCTGATCGATGCCTGTGATGTGGTTGTAGGTTATACAGAGGAATATATAAACTCCAACAATGAACTTCTCTTAGGTGCCTTTTGATTTGTAATCTACAACTAAATGCATTTTGTTGGAATTGTTTGAGAAATGCAAAAAAAATACTCGTTGATCATGTCAGAAATCCATTCCTGTCCTGTGTGTTTGGGCCCATTTAAACCATTGCGTTGTAACAGCACCAAAATTGCAGGGAAAATACCGGTAGTTTTCATTATAATATATGAAACACTTCACATTAATGCATGGAGTTAAAGTGAATGTGTAAAAGTATCCCTCGCGCTACTTGGAGCATTGGATAAAATGTGCCTAATTACAGAGGAGTGATAATAATATATATAAACCTGCAGCAAAACCTCATAGTGTTCACAATACACAAAAAGGTAAATAAAATATATAAAGTGATCTTGCGCAGTGTTAAAAATAATCACTCAAACACATAAAGTGCAATCCACAGAGGGATTAATAAAGTGCAATCCACAGAGGGATTAATAAAGTGCAATCCACAGAGGGATTAATAAAGTGCAATCCACAGAGGGATTAATAAAGTGCAATCCACAAAACAGTAAATAAAGTGCCAAAGTCTTAAAGTGCAAATGATAATATCTCCACAAAAAAGTGCAAAAAATATATCATGAATGTCCAATTAGTGTTCAAAGTCCTGCAATAAGGTAATAATAAAAAACATATGCAAATGTTAATTCTTCAAAAAACAATCAATGTGTTTCAGTCCTCCAAGGAGAACAAGGTGCTATGGGAGAATCTAAAATTCATAAAATTCACCCGTGAACGGCTTCGTTCCAGCCTTCTAATTGTAAACACGGAAGCGACGTCATGACGTCACTTCCCGTATACTCGGCTGCCAATGGCGCCGGTTTTAAAAAAATACACAGTATTCAGAATCCCACGAAAACGGCGATCTGAATACTTTGAAGTGCAAAGGAGGGATTTGGGGTCTGTTAGACCCCCGATCCCTCCATAAAGAGTACCTGTCACCACCTATTACTGTCACAAGGGATGTTTACATTCCTTGTGACAGCAATAAAAGTGATCAAAAAAATATTTTTTTTAAAACACAATTTATTCATATAAAAATAAATAAATAATAATAAAAAAATTTAAAGCGCCCCCGTCCCCGCGAGCTCGCGCAGCAAAGAAAACTCATACGGAAGTCGCGCCCGCATATGTAAACGGTGTTCAAATCACACATGTGAGGTATCGCTGCGATCGTCAGAGCGAGAGCAATAATTCTAGCACAAAACCTCCTCTGTAACTCTAACCTGGTAACCGTAAAATACATTTTAAAGCGTTGTCTATGGAGATTTTTAGGTACCGTAGTTTGTCGCCATTCCACGAGTGCGTGCAATTATAAAGCGTGAAATGTTTGGTAATTTTACTGTTTGGTTTTTTAAAATTCATGAAAGTGTACCTTTTCCCAAAAAGTTGCGTTTAAAACACTGCTGCACAAATACCGTGTGACATAAAATATTCCAACAATCGCCATTTTATTCTCTAGATTCTCTGCTAAAAAATATATATATAATGTTTGGGGGCTCTAAGTAATTTCCTAGCAAAAAATATGGATTTTAACTTGTAAACGCTAAATGTCAAAAATAGGCTTAGTCATGAAAGGGATAAATAACTTCACGAATTGCTTCCTGAAACAACAGTCTCACAGAACTCTCACCTCATGTAATGAAGTAAATCGCATCACTGAGTAGGTTGGACTCTCCACCACATCCTATTGGGTCCTTTTCCAGCTCTCATACACTGATAATGGGGCCAAGGGTAACTTCTCCAATTGTATAAATCCTCCACTAAGCCATCCCAATGCACTCAAACTCAAGTAAAAGCTTTGCTTCCTCTCTGGCTGGGAAACGTTTTGTGGAAGCCTGCACAACCCCAATCAGAGCTCATCAGTGCAGAATTGACATTTGCATATGTTTTTTTATTATTACCTTATTGCAGGATTTTGAACACTATTTGGACATTCATGATATATTTTTTGCACTATTTTTTGCACTTTTTTGTGGAGATGTTATCATTTGCACTTTAAGACTTTGGCACTTTATTTACTGTTTTGTGGATTGCACTTTATTAATCCCTCTGTGGATTGCACTTTATTAATCCCTCTGTGGATTGCACTTTATTAATCCCTCTGTGAATTGCACTTTATGTGTTTGAGTGATTATTTTTAACACTGCGCAAGATCACTTTATATATTTTATTCATGGAGTTAAAGTGTCCGAAAAACCCATATCATAAAAAACTATCAATAAATGGTGTATTAGATGCTGTTCATACTCACTCAGTCACTATGAGATTTGTTTTCTGTATTTTGCAAAAAAACTGGTTGATACCGTTGTTCTCTATTCCCCCCATTTGTCCAAGTCCCCAACTCAGTTGGCAGTTGTGCACATGCTCAGTCTCAGTGAGTTTATAATGCTGAGCATTTCCTCCCTATCACATCTGAGCAGCCAATGTGACTATAGAGTCACACATGTGGGCGTATACACAGTGGTAAATGACAGCCCACTCCCTCCCTCCTCCTCCTCCGTGCCCACTAACCAGCTAAACACACAGGGGGTGGGATATTATATGTAGATTAATGGTGGCTTCACCTCCCTCTTATTCCGAGACACAGGCTGAAGAGGCGTGACAGTCTGTGACTGTCAGAAATCCGCCCATACCAGGTTATTGCCTAAAAATAATAAAGATTTGATTTAAAAATCTATATTTGTATGACCATTTTATATCAATTTATTGATATTAATTCATTATTCTTGTACTGTATCCCAAAGGGTGTTTTGTTTTTATTTTTTATTTTGTTTTAACCGCTTGCCGACCGTCTCACGCCGATATACGTCGGCAGAAGGGCACGTACAGGCAGATAAAATAAAATAATTAGTGCCATCATCCACATACAGGATTAGAGGGGGCAATGTAAATTAAACAGTGTGTGTTAAGTATCACTTTAGGACTCATTCACACTAGCCCAGGCCCCCTGCCAGAACACTCCAGCCATTGGCTGAGAACATTGACTGGGAGCCGGTCGGCAGACATTTTTTGGTCATGCCCCGAATGGCCGGGTGCTTTCGGATCAGCTGCAGTACACACGGGCTAAATATCGGCGGGTTTCTCTTGAACCGGCTGATGCAGTCCAATGTTCGACCCCTGTGTACGTTGTTTAACCCCCTTACTTTAATACTATGGAGTGAGGTGGCAGCACAGTGGCTTTGTGATTAGCACTTCTGCTTTGCAGCACTGAGGGCCCCAGTTATAAGTCTAAGTTTTACGTCCGGACGTGGAGTATATGTGTTCTTCTGGTGTGTCCTCCGGGTCCAGGGTTGGCTCCTGTATACGATGGCCCTAGTATGTATATGTATGCATCTAAGATTGGGACATTAGATTCTAAGCTCCTTAAACGCAGGGACCAGCCTTTCTCCTAGGGTTCTTCCTGAGGTTCTAGGGGTTTCTTGAGCAATTAGAGACTTCTGCCTGTTAGACAAGTAACCACACCAATGATCTTTTAGCTCTCTGGAAGGGTGGGATTCTTCCCAATGACTGCAGATGTAAGGATCATTCTACCATGCTAATGTACCATGAGTTGTAGCTATAGCAATTATTTGCAACAGTTCCCTGAGCCTGGAAAGGTAGTTTAGGGATTTCTTCATGTCAAAAAGTTTGAGAAAAGCAGGCAGGGACTGCTGTGAACATATAGTAGTTAAATGTGCTGTGCAAATTGTTAGCATTTTATATTTCCCTAAAGCGATATTAAAGGCAAGTTTTTTTTTTTTTTCTTTTCTTTTTTTTTTTTTTATAATAAACATCTTGTGCTTACCATTAGTTGTTTTGCACAGAGCAGTCCCGATCCTCCTCTTTTCGGATCCCCCTCTGGTGCCCCTGGCCCCTCCCTCCTGCCAAGTGCCCCAAGAGCAAACCGATTGCTCCCGCTGTTGTCTCAGCCAATGAGAAAGGAGTAACTATCGCTGGGGGGGGGGTTCTTTTTTTTTTTATCTTGCATGGAGGTAAAAAACTTTGAGCCACTTAAAAGAAAAATATGCTGGCAAGGACTTAATATACGTAAAATTGAAAAAATGCTTCCAAGGGCCTATAGGCAGCTGAAGTTATTTTTAACTAGATCAAATATATTTTAAAAAATTCTCTTTTATTGCGTACAAATATATATGTAACATGAAGCAGGACTTGATATACATACTTGTACTAAGTGACTCAGATAGCAGTGATGCAAGGGCAGGATAACAGCCAAGCAAAGTATCATTTTCAGGAGAAGGTCAGCAATGGCAGCTCCCAGGCTTGCTTTAAGTGGCAAGCCCAAGTAGCAAACCCCCCTATTTCTGACTCCTGGAAGGGCAGGATTCTTCCTCTATAGGCGTCCAGGCTTGCACAGTTCCATATCGCCATTCTGCAAGGGGAAAGCCCGGCTAGTCCACTTACAGCCCCATGGTGCTCAGTAACTGAAGAAGAATAACATCAATATGTGTCCTAATGCTGAACTCCATTCTAAATTCAGGGCTTTCCTAAAATGCAGAGTGGCTCCACATGCCTGTCTCATTTTAGACACATGGTTTCACTTGTCCTTGTTGCTGGTTTTATATTGAGTTGCAAACAGTCATTGTTTAGTTAGCCTTTCCTGCTTTATTGCTTTTCTCAGAGGTCAGGGTAGGGAGGAAACCACTGCGCACTCCTGACTGCATCAGCAACTCCCATTCTGCAGAATAAACACCGTCCTCTGTAATTTTCCCCTCTCTCTGTCCATGTACACTTAACTGCTTGTGATAAAATACGTACAATGAGAATTGTCATCTGATTACAACATAACCTCCTTTTTATTATTATCATTCACTGTGTACACTGGGAAGAGTCATTTAGAGTTGTAATACAGTGCAGACATTTTTCTTCTGGATGTGCAGATGGGACTTTGCCTCTTATGTACAGTTCTAAGAAAGTTTCTTGTAGTTTGTTTTTCTTTCTTTTTTTTTTTTTTTTGTGGTGCGTAACATCTCCAAAGTTTCCTAGAGAACCATTCTTCTTTTTACTGTACATATGTCCATGTAAACTACACACAAACCCCAAAAAAGAAAAATGGGGCACAGCACTCTACAGTATATACAGTAACCAAATAAACACTAACATATATAATACAAAAACAATAAAAAAAGCCCAACAATTACAATGTGCTACAAACTCCAAATTGGTGATTATAAAGTCCTCAAAATTGTAGTGATAAATTCAAGCCCATGACAGTGCTCTGTGCCACTCGGAGTACCCTCACTATGGCACAACGTATGTCATTCATCCCTATGATGTCATTCACATTGGTTCCTCCAGGTAAGTGAACCCCCCACTTCATACCTCGCCAGAAAAGATTGGTTCCTTGGGTTAGCAAGAGGGTTAAATTGCGCCAAAGATCTCCACTAGTACACGTCACATCCACCCGTTGGGGGGCTCACTGGTTTCATTCAGCAGCGCTTCCTGGTCTGTCTCCAGTTGTAGGTATGTTCAATATTCCTATTGTGAAGAGCATCTGGGATCCTATGTGCCACTTCATAACGCTCACTTAACCACTTCAGCCCCTGGCCAATTCTGACACTTCTCGCATACATGTAAAAATCTACATTTTTTTGCTAGAAAATTACTTAAAACCCCTAAACACACAAACACAATATAATACCCAGTTTTTTTGTAAAATATAAAAGATGATATATACCAAAAAAGCTTTAAAATTGCGAACACCCGTGGAACAGTGACAAACAACCGTATAATAAATTATCCATAAGCGTCACTTTAGATTTACACGGGAGGTCTGGTGTTAGAATTATTGCTCTCGCTCTGACGTTTGCGGTGATACCTCACATGTGTGGTGCAATTGCAGATGCGTGCAAGACCAACACATGCATGCAAGCTTTAAATTTCTTTATTTTATTACTTGCTTTATACTTGCGATGTCTCTCTATTTTTTTTAAATTTTGTTTCTGATCAACTTTATTGCTATCACGAAGGATGAACAGCATCCCTTGTGATAGCATGGACAGGTACTCTTTACTGAGAGATCTGGGGTCTATAAAAGCTCTGCCCTTAAAAGCATCAGATCAAACCAAGATCGGTTTGATCTGATGCCTTCAGAGGCCGGTAACAGCCTGTTTACATTAGGCCAAAACCAGAAGTGATAAAATACTTGTCGCTTCTGGTTTCTTAGACCTTAGAGAAGATCGGTGACATTCCAGCCCTCGGTTATCTTTATGGTCAGCTGGCGGTGGGATGGGAGAACCCGGGAAGGTGGTACTGCCTGTAAAAGTGATTCAGCAGCTAATTAGCCGCTAGGATTGCTTTTACATTACAAAGCATCGCCAGTCAAAAAAAAAAAAGATACTGGGGTGATTCCTGTAGCTGCCGGTATAACCCCTTCATCACCACGGAGGCTGAAGTAAATGATCACCTTGTAAAACAACCCATTCAGTTTAAAATTGAAATGAAAGGAAATACATTTGTGTATATAAACATTATAAATACCCTTTTTCCCCTTATTTTGAAGTGATCACATTCCTTCTGCTCCCTCTGCTCTCAGCTGCATAAGAGCTGAGGGAGGAGAAGCAGCAGCACACTGAACTTTCCAGTAAATGGCTGTGCAGGGGCGGGGGGGGGGGGGGCATGTCAGGACAATTTTGATTGTTGGAGGTAAGCATGCTGCGTTCCCAGCAAAGCTAGATAACTGACCTGGTGTTCTCTCATGCTTAGTGTGGTCAGTTTTTAATAGGAAAGCAGAGGGATTGGACGGAAAACCAGGGATTTCACACAAAGGAAGCAATACAAAGGCTACAGGATACCTTTTCATACAAGTATATAGTGCAGTAGGCACATATCAGGAATATTGAATTCTGGGGTAACAAACACTTTAAGGGCCAGGAACAGTTGGTAAATGCATGAAGGAAAGGGAGAAGAGCCTCTCATAGTGAGAGGTTTTATTTATAAAATAGTTAAAAGTCAATGCACTTACATGTGTAAAATGACAGAGAACTCATAGACCAGGAAAAACTCTATGTAACCAGCGTGCGCTCCAACAAACAGATGTAACGTGTACTATTGGTTTTGGGGGAGTAAAAAACAGGGTTCAACCACATGTTTGTAACTCACCCCAGCCACAAGTCTAAATAAGCTCTTAGGCCAGCCCATAGACAGTTCGAATCTGGGCCCGTTCTTGCTGAACCATTAATGGGCATGCTTGAATGTACCAAGTTGATCGATCAATCAACTTGGGTACAACCAGCCTGCCGGATTCACTTGAGATAGCGATAATCACTGTCTTCTCCTGGCGGGGAGGGATTCCCTCCCCCCCCCCCCCCCCTCCACCCACCGGGAGCAGACAATTGCTTAGCTGGAGGGATTCCCCTGTCAGCACTGTCTGTGTATGGGGGAATTGAGCAAATTTCTTTCCTGCAACCCATAAATAAATTAGCTTTGCCTATGGCCAGCCATAGAGTGGTGTTTGAGTCTTCAACAGAAGACTTGATCTACCACTCACTGCTAACAAGAGAGCTACCACCAGCCTGATTGGCAAATATTGTCCAACTTCTTAGTTAAATCTTGGTTTCCTTCTTGTATTTCTTCACATCTGTTCAGAAATCTAGCATGAAACAACTCTTGTACTTTGCCTTTGTGTGGAAGTTTCCAATAATAGTCTGCTTCCCTCTCCTTGTGCGGGGTGACTGGTCTTGTATCTGCCTCCTCCTGTAGTTTAGCCTGTAGTAGGAGGACATGCCGGGCCCCTCCCAAGGCTCTGCTCCCTTCAAAAGACAATTTGTATTTTAAAGGCAATTCGGCGCACAGAAAGTTGATTGATATTCTTTGTGTGATTGCCATATAATATGGAAAATTTTAGAGCCTTAATGGGAAAACTTGGCAGTGCGTGGGATAAATGACTGTTGCAGCAGATAAACCTTGTGACACCAGCGGCCTATGAAACATTGATTGGGCAATTAGATTTTTTTTTTGCTGATTCTCAGGTTGGCATACTGTAGCTCAAGAAGATCTGCTGCAATTCACTGTCTGCCATTACCCATTGAAGAGTTAACAGATATGTTAGGTGAATTAAAGTAGTTCTAAAGGCAGAAGTATTTTTTACCTTAAGGCCCCTTTTACGCGATTGGCTCGCTTGGATCCGCCTGTCCGTTTTTCAGGCATATCCGAGCGGGCCACCCGTTGACTTCTATGGGCTGACGGATGTCAGCGGAGAGGTGTCCGCTGACACCCGTCTGCCATCCGATCCGGCAAGATCCACTCAAAACAGACGAATAGCGATACGTTCGCCATCCGTCCAGCGGATAGGATGGGATCCGATGAAAACGGACAGGCTCATCCGATCTCGCCTTAGAGAACAGAGGGGCTCTGACAGGTCCATCCCTGCACAGTGAGCAGAGACAGACCTGTCATCTGCCTGATCAGCGGGGATCAATGGAGCGATCCCCTGTTGAGTTAACAGAATCTGTCCTACGGATCCGCTCCGTGTGAACCCAGGCTAAAGCATTTCTGCTTTAAGGTAAAACAAAACAGCACAGAAACCTTTACAATCACTTTAACGGTTCCCACCCGGCCTATAGCGGCAGGACGGTGGCGAGAACCTCTTGTTGATTCAGGTGGACGTCATATGATGTCCTGGATCTCAGAGCCGCTCAGCGGTGCAATCTGTCACCAGCTGCATCCAGCCGATGACTGATCACTCTACCGGCCCACTGCTGGTACCATGCGACCGCTGTAACCAATCAAGAAAGAAAGAGGCTTCCATCATATCAAATGTAGAGTGTGGTGGTCCCATCCCTCGCGTATTAGACCAAAGAAGAATACCCCCCTTAGTGGGACTTTAATAGACCACCAACTTTTGAGATAAAAATTGTTTTTAATGGTATACTATAAAAAGACGTGAAAAACGTCTATAACATGCAAAAATACATTCCATAGGGAATATCTTCTGCTCTGTTTCTGTATGGAATGTATTTTTGTATGTTGTAGACATTTTCACGTCTTTTTATAGTATACCATTAAAAACATATTTTTTATCTCATAAGTTGGTGGTCTATTAAAGTCCCACTAAGGGGGGTATTCTTCTTTGGCTGTAACCAATCACAGCAGGTCACATGACAGTTGTATCAATACACAGATGGTGACAATGCTCTAGTTGCCACACTTTTGTGTAACTATACAACTTAAAGCTTTTTTGATCATCATGCCAGTTTCAAAATACTTTATTGTTAAAGATGTATCAATTTTTGTAATAAAATGTATCTAAATATTTTACATATGACTGTCTAAATCTATTGTACGGTACCACTAAAGTCCACCATAGCCTCCCATTCTCAGCGCCTTTCTCCTATATTGTCAGGACGAAGGTACCATATACAAATATTCTCTATTGAGGCACTTTTCTTCATCAGTTGTAAACAATGGATAGCTTCCTTTCAAGCCATCCATTGAATAAAATTGTGTTGCTAGCTGTGATTGGTCACAGTGATCACATGGCACAGACTGGACCAATCACAGCCCATCTGTACCATGTGATCAGCTCTGGCAAATTGGAGCTAATCGCAACAAAACAGACTGAATGAATCAATTTCATTCAGTAAATTGCTTGCATATAGCAAACAAATACTGATCATTTTCCCAGAGTAGTACAATGTTACTATGGTAGTATATATATATATATATATATATATATATATATATATATATATATATATATATATATATATATATATATATATAATTTTTATTTATTTTTTTATTTTTTCTTACTGTCACCAGTCAGTGTCCACTGCCACCACCGTTATATGATGACGCTGTACTGCACTGACTGTGGCAGTATGTAAAAACAAAATAAAATAATTTCTTAATTTCCAAAAATGTATGACAAAAAATGGCAGCTTCAAAAAACTCGCTATGCCTCTTACAAAATACCTTGGATTGCCTATTTTCCAAAAAGGGGTAATTTGGGGGATGTTTGTACTGTTCTGGCATTTTCAGGCCTTATGAAATGAGATCAGTACATTAGGATTGATGAGATTGATTTTCAGATATATACCATAGTTTATGACTTTATAACTTTCCTACAGACTAAACAATATACACTGATTTGGTTTATTTTCATAAAAGTAATGTAGCAGAATACATTTTGGCCTAAATTTGTTAAGAACGATAATTTATTTGCCAAATTTCCTAACAGAAATAAAGAAAAATGTGTGTGTTTTTTTTTTTTTTTGTTAATTTTCTGTATTTTTTTTTAATTAAGCAAAAAATAAGAAACCCAGTGGGGATTAAATACCACCAAAAGAAAGCTCTATCTGTGTGAACAAAATTATATAAATTTCATTTGGGTACAGTGTAGCATGACCGCGCAATAGTCATTCAAAGTGCAAGAGCGCTGAAAGCTGAAAATTGGCCTGGGCAGGAAGGGGGTGAAAGTGCCCTGTATTGAAGTGGTTAAAGAGCTTTTTGTTCTAAAACCAATCATCACAAGCTCTTACAGCATTGGTAACTAAACTGCTAATTCAGGTTTCTAAAAGAAATCTTCCTACTATTTTTTACTAGAAAGTTCTATCATTACAGGCTCACCATATCCCAGCATTTACAAGGTCTCAGTATCTACACATGCATGTCTGTGTGACAATGGTTTGTCATCCATCTCTCTTATCTTACCTTCTACATTTGACCTATACTTTGTCCTTGACCATCTCTTCTCCCATCTATGTGTATACATTGTTCTCATTTTATCCTCCTCATCTCCCTACATCTCTCTTCTATTGACCTTGTGTAGGGGGAACAGGCAGAACCAAGCCTTTCACGCTGCTTTTTAGTGTATGCTGAGGTCTAATTCCATAAGTACGAGGTTTCTTCAAAAGGTTTCCGCACTTTTTCTAGCTCTAATAAAAATGAAAAAAGTGCGGAAACTTTTTTTAAGACCCCTCGTATGTGCTATTTCATTGGCTTATAAAATGTCTCATCTGCAAATACTAACCTGCCTTTTACTTTAGCTGTGTATTAAAAATAAATCATAAACTGTATTTTTAATTTTGGCCAATTTCCTAAAGGCTGACTTTCTATTGACTTTCCATGGTCTCGTGCAAACCAAAAATCGGTCTTAGGGGTTGATTTAAAGCAAAGAGCTGATATTGCTGCCTGTCTTTTAAAGTGGTTTAAGGTATTGGGTACTGTATTAAGGTAAAAAAAAGTCCCCCTACCTGTTCTAACCCCCCTGTCCCTAAACATTTACCTGACTCCCCAACTGCAGCACAACTTCATGGTCTCACAGGCGACACTGAGAGCAGCAGGAGCTGCTTCTGCTGCTATCAGTAACACTCTTGAGAGGAAGTGACATGACTGCAACATGTGTCTATAAATGCTCACAACCCTGCTCGGGAGCGTGCGCACACAGGTGCCCCCTTAGCACCTAGCAGGGAGACGGTGGTGGTCCAACATCTCTTGCCAGCATCTTCTACCTGGCTTCTTCCAGGTGCCAGGTGGTGGCCGTCTTCATTGGCGTCATTGGCTTGCACAGCTTGATGTACATTCCAAAGAAGACTGCGAGCAGGCGGGTAGGTTTATTTTATTGCAGAGGAGACATTGCATATCTCTTCTGCAATAAAGAGCCGCCTACTTGCCTTGCCGTCTTTAAATATGTGCAGCCACTGCATCCCAATTGAAATGAATAGCACTGCCTGCATGCGGATATACGGAAAACCTGCACATTCCGTGAAGACATAACACGGCCCTGACATGGGTCACATCTGTGTGAACGAGGCCTAAGAGTTAAAATAGGATATTTGTACTAAACAGGGAAAAAAAAAAGATTTGTTTTTCTTGCCTTTTATCCTATCATTGCTATTTATGGATTACTTACAAGTTGGTATTTCTTACAGATCCTTGCCTGTACATTCCACGTTTTGCACACATGCTGGAGTTTGGGGATAAGAATCATGAAGTCTCTATGACCGCACTGAGACTGGTCCAGAGAATGAAGAGAGATTGGATGCACACTGGCCGGCGACCGTCGGGTCTCTGTGGTGCTGGTATGGAAGATTTATAATAATTACTTGTTATAAATCAATGATATCGTATTCTTGTGGATCAAATTTACCCATTGCCTGTATGAATGCTGATCTTTTATCTAATGTAATATTGCCTTTTTTTATTATATTGCTAGAGCAGTGTGGTAGTCGTTGGCAGGGCACCAAGTTACCCAGTCCTGCCCACGCTTGGCCTTATTTATCTAAATCAGATTCGAAATTGCATTCTGCCAAAGTCTTTTTTTCAGTGTTTGAATTCAGTTTATGGCTATAATGCAGCACAGGCATTTCAGATCAGTTATTTTTACTCACACTTAAAGTGGTTGTAAACCTCCATTTTCAATTTGTACCTATATGTAAGCCCAATAGGTACCGCAAATACCTCCTAAATGTGCGCCGTTTAGGAGATATTCACTCTGTACTGCACCGAAGATCTTATCGGTGCATGCACTGTGAAGAAGCGGCCCTCTGTGCCCTTTCTTCATTAGCGAGTGCCGTGACTGGCGGCTCCCGCGACTCCGGACAGTCACAGAGTCGTGGCCCCGGAAGAAAGAGGGGGCAAAGCTGGGTGCGGGCTTCGTTTGCAGGTAAGTGCCACATAATGGGCTAGTATGCTATGCATACCAGCCCATTATGCTTTTACTTTGCAGGGAACAAAAGAGGAAGTAAAACCCATCAGGGTTTACTTCCTCTTTAAAGTGGTTGTAAACCCTTACATATACTCAGTGAAGGAACTATCCTCAGGTGATACACAGAGATGAAACAATTCCTCCTACACAAGTTGTATCTGCAGTCTTCTCTTCTCTACGTCTGTTCAAAGTGCGTACGTTATAAGCTTCTCTGAGCGTTCAGAAAAAAGGGGACAGAGAGCTGAAATTGCACTCTGCAGAGCTCAGTATGAAGAGCTCTGAGAGCTGATTGGGGTGGAAGGGACACACCCCCTTCACACAGCACACAGGAAAAGAGCGGAGGCTGTCAGCTGGAGATCCCTTCCCATCACCACTTTTCTTTTGCTGTCAGAAAAACTTGTCAGAAGTGGTTCATGCTGATAGCAGAGAAACAAAGCAGTAGACAGAAATGACATTTAGTGCTCCTAATTGAGACAAGCACACACTCTAGAGGGTTATACGTTGTTCATGTTTTTATGTCTGAGGTTTACAATCACTTTAAATAAACAAGACTGACTGGGTTTGCAGGGTTAGTTCTTCTTTAGGCCCCTTTCACACCTACCGACCGATCAGACCACCTATAGCTCTATAGCTTTGTGACCCGTTTTCAGCAGAGAGCGGTCTGAAGTCCGCTCTTTGGTGTGGTCACTGGAATCAGTCCAGGCACTGCGTAATCACGACAATGGAAGTCTGGATCTGCCAGGTGCCTGGACTGATGGCCGTCTCAGCCTCTCAGTGAGTCGCTGAAAGCCTGAGAAGGCCGCTCCCCGCCCCTCCACAGATCAGCGCTCCAGTGAGCGTGGAGGAGCAGAGCAGGAGAGCTGCTGATTGACAGGCAGCAGCTCTCTGCTTGGGGAGCCTAGAGAACCAAGCCATGGGGCGATGTTTTGATGGCTCGGTTTTCAGTGCAGAGACGCCGGGGGACAAATGCAGCATCCACCTAGGTAAGTATGATTATGGGAAAAAACAGATTCCCATACTTCTCTTTTAAGGAAGTGGTGCGACCTCAATGCTGATATGTCAGTATGTTAGTAATGCGAGAGGAGACTGAAGGAGTGAAGTGAGAAGTAGACAGATATATTTGGGTGTCATCTGCATAGAGATGGTATTGGAAGCCGTGGGAAGTTATCAAGTGACCAAGGGAGGAGGTGTAGATAGAGAAGGGGTCCAAGAACAGAGCCTTGGGGACCCCTACAGAAAGAGGAAATGGAGAGGAGGAGACAAAGTTTTTTAAGAAGGAGTGGTTAGTCAACACTATAAAAGGCCGCACTGAGGTCAAGTAGTATGGATGGAGTAGTGGCCACTGGTTTTAGCAGTTAGTAAATCGTTAGTGAGTTTTAGTAGGGCAATTTCTGTGGAGTGCTGTGAGCGAAAGCCGGACTGTAAGGGGTCAAGAAGGTTATTTTCAATGAGGTAGGAGCTAAGGCAATTGTAGAGTGTTCTAACAGTTTAGAGGTGAATGGGAGCAATGAGATAGGTTTTTTTCTTCTTCAGGTTGGTGGGGTCCAGTGAGGGCTTTTTATATATTGGAGGGATCTGTGCATGTTTTAGAGGGGAAGGTGCCACTAGAGAGGGAGAGATTAAGGCTCGGTTCACACTGGGGCGACTTGGGATCCGACTTGTACGCCCTCAAGTCGCCCCAAGTCGCCCCAGAAATAGTTTCAATGGGAATGAACGCTAGCGTCTTAATAGACGCTACTGAAGTCGCTCCGACTTCAGAGCGTACTCCCTGTACTACTTTGATCCGACTTGGTAGGCGACCTGTACCATAGAAATCAATGGAAG
Organism: Lithobates septentrionalis; assembly: GCA_037952835.1. Classification (NCBI taxonomy): domain Eukaryota; kingdom Metazoa; phylum Chordata; class Amphibia; order Anura; family Ranidae; genus Lithobates; species Lithobates septentrionalis. The sequence continues at coordinate 612,758 of JBBDGP010001542.1, read as the reverse complement.
TCGCCTCCAAGTCGGATCTCTCTGTAAAGTCAAGCGACTTTGCAGGGAAAACCCCTCCCTCCCCCCCTCCCTCCCAGAGAGCTGATTGGCCACAGGCGAAGTCGCCTGTCATGGAGGCGACTTCAAGTCACCTTGTAATTTGCTGAAGTCGCGCTGAAGTCGCGCTGAAGCCATGTTGAAGTCGCGGTACAAAGTCGCGCTGAAGTCGTGTTGCCCCAGTGTGAACCGACCCTAAAGGTGTGTGAGGGAGCATAGGATAAAATAGGAGGGTGACCGTAGTAGTTGCGAGAGAACAAGGTCCAAGGGACAATTGGTTAGGTGGGCATCTGAGGAAAGTTTTGTAACCTCTACAGTAGTAGCAAGGTCGAATAAGGAGAGTGTTGACTGTGTGGTTAGACAATGTATGCTACCTTGTTTCCCCGAAAATAAGACCTAGCGTGATTGTCGGTGATGGCTGCAATATAAGCCCTACCCCCCCAAAGAAGCCCTACCCTGTTTCCCCGAAAATAAGCCCTACCCTGAGAAGAAGACCTACAAGGACTTTGACTAGGGCTTATTTGGGGGGTAGGGCTTATATTGCAGCCATCCCCGACAATCACGCTAGGTCTTATTTTCGGGGAAACAGGGTATGTGGGGAAGATATCTGCACAGTTGAGGTGTCCTCACGTATTGTGCCAATCTTGTCTTCGAAGTGATTGCCAATCTCTTGGGCAGTGAGCGAGTTGGTTGGTAGAGGGGGTGGGGGACAAAGCAGAGTTAAAGGTAGAGAAGAGCTGACAGGGACTGGATTACAAGGTATTAATAGGAGAGACAAAGTAGGTTTGTTTGGCAGCATAGAGGCAGGAATTGTATTTTAGGAGGGCATATTTATATAGGGCGAATCCCTGCAGGGATTTGGTTTTATGCCACAGTAGTTCAAGAACACGGCAATGCCTCTTGAATGGATACAGAGCTGCATTAGATTATGTTTTTTATATCCGTCAGGTATAACTTTAAGGGAAAAATAAAGTACTTTTATTTTTTATTTTTATAAATCCTGGTTTCTGTGTATAGTTTGTAGCCAACATAAGACAACAATATTTTTTTATAAATATGCATGATATTCTTCCTCTGATCTGTTCGGTAACTGTTTCACTGCCCAGGCTAAGCTTCCTCCTTAGTTCTGTGTGGTGATTGTATTCCATTTCTCAGGCTGTGTTTCCCCTATAGTAGCTCTGTGTAGAGTGACTGTGCTTAAAAGAAACAAAAAAAAAACAAAAACAATAAAAGGAGGAGGGCGCACCGACCTAGTGCATTACAACTGGTAAACTTTATTACAGCATAAAAACAGCAAAAAATATACTCACAAACGAGCTATCAAAAACGGCTTTGACAGCGGCGCAAATGCGCTGTTCTGCAGATCGACACACCAGGACCTATTGTCAAGAGGGCCAGACCGATACGAATGGCCGATGGCTAACGCGTTTCGGGGGAGCACCCCTTTCCCTTGAATAGGTCCTGGTGTGTCGATCTGCAGAACAGCGCATTTGCGCCCCTGTCAAAGCCGTTTTTGATAGCTCGTTTGTGAGTATATTTTTTGCTGTTTTTATGCTGTAATAAAGTTTACCAGTTGTAATGCACTAAGTCGGTGCACCCTCCTTCTTTTTTTGTTTCTTTTTAGCTTACGAATACCCATTGTTCAAAGGAGGGCTGCAAGAAATCAGGCATTACCTTATTAAGGTGGTCGCACCACATGTTTAGTCCCTGGACACCTGAGCGCAGGAGAGATTTCTACTGTAGAGTGACTGTGCTCCATCACTCCTTAGTAATTCTGTATAGTGACTGTGCTCCATTACTCTGGCTGTTCTTCCCCCTTAGTAGTTCTGTATGGTGACTGTGCTCCATCACTCTGGCTGTTCTTCCTCCTTAGTAGATCTCTATGGTGACTGTGCTCCATCACTCTGGCTGTTCTTCCTCCTTAGTAATTCTGTATAGTGACTGTGCTCCATTACTCTGGCTGTTCTTCCCCCTTAGTAGTTCTGTATGGTGACTGTGCTCCATCACTCTGGCTGTTCTTCCTCCTTAGTAGATCTCTATGGTGACTGCGCTCCATCACTCTGGCTGTTCTTCCTCCTTAGTAGATCTGTATGGTGACTGTGCTCCATCACTCTGGCTGTTCTTCCTCCTTAGTAGATCTCTATGGTGACTGTGCTCCATCACTCTGGCTGTTCTTCCTTCTTAGTAGATCTGTATGGTGACTGTGCTCCATCACTCTGGCTGTTCTTCCTTCTTAGTAATCCTGTATGGTGGCTGTGCTCCATCACTCTGGCTGTTCTTCCTTCTTAGTAATTCTATATGGTGACTGTGCTCCATCACTCTGGCTGTTCTTCCCCCTTAGTAGATCTGTATGGTGACTGTGCTCCATCACTCTGGCTGTTCTTCCTTCTTAGTAATTCTGTATGGTGACTGTGCTCCATCACTCTGGCTGTTCTTCCCCCTTAGTAGTTCTGTATGGTGACTGTGCTCCATCACTCTGGCTGTTCTTCCTTCTTAGTAACTCTGTATGGTGACTGTGCTCCATCACTCTGGCTGTTCTTCCCCCTTAGTAGTTCTGTATGGTGACTGTGCTCCATCACTCTGGCTGTTCTTCCTCCTTAGTAGATCTGTATGGTGACTGTGCTCCATCACTCTGGCTGTTCTTCCTCCTTAGTAGATCTGTATGGTGACTGTGCTCCATCACTCTGGCTGTTCTTCCCCCTTAGTAGTTCTGTATGGTGACTGTGCTCCATCACTCTGGCTGTTCTTCCTTCTTAGTAATTCTGTATGGTGACTGTGCTCCATCACTCTGGCTGTTCTTCCCCCTTAGTAATTCTGTATGGTGACTGTGCTCAATCACTCTGGCTGTTCTTCCCCCTTAGTAGTTCTGTATGGTGACTGTGCTCCATCACTCTGGCTGTTCTTCCTCCTTAGTAGATCTGTATGGTGACTGTGCTCCATCACTCTGGCTGTTCTTCCCCCTTAGTAGATCTGTATGGTGACTGTGCTCCATCCCTCTGGCTGTTCTTCCTTCTTAGTAATTCTGTATGGTGACTGTGCTCCATCACTCTGGCTGTTCTTCCTCCTTAGTAGATCTCTATGGTGACTGTGCTCCATCACTCTGGCTGTTCTTCCTTCTTAGTAATTCTGTATGGTGACTGTGCTCCATCACTCTGGCTGTTCTTCCTCCTTAGTAGATCTGTATGGTGACTGTGCTCCATCACTCTGGCTGTTCTTCCCCCTTAGTAATTCTGTATGGTGACTTTGCTCCATCACTCTGGCTGTTCTTCCCCCTTAGTAGTTCTGTATGGTGACTGTGCTCCATCACTCTGGCTGTTCTTCCTCCTTAGTAGATCTGTATGGTGACTGTGCTCCATCCCTCTGGCTGTTCTTCCTTCTTAGTAATTCTGTATGGTGACTGTGCTCCATCACTCTGGCTGTTCTTCCTCCTTAGTAGATCTCTATGGTGACTGTGCTCCATCACTCTGGCTGTTCTTCCTTCTTAGTAATTCTGTATGGTGACTGTGCTCCATCACTCTGGCTGTTCTTCCTCCTTAGTAGATCTCTATGGTGACTGTGCTCCATCACTCTGGCTGTTCTTCCTTCTTAGTAGATCTGTATGGTGACTGTGCTCCATCACTCTGGCTGTTCTTCCTTCTTAGTAATCCTGTATGGTGGCTGTGCTCCATCACTCTGGCTGTTCTTCCTTCTTAGTAATTCTATATGGTGACTGTGCTCCATCACTCTGGCTGTTCTTCCCCCTTAGTAGATCTGTATGGTGACTGTGCTCCATCACTCTGGCTGTTCTTCCTTCTTAGTAATTCTGTATGGTGACTGTGCTCCATCACTCTGGCTGTTCTTCCCCCTTAGTAGTTCTGTATGGTGACTGTGCTCCATCACTCTGGCTGTTCTTCCTTCTTAGTAACTCTGTATGGTGACTGTGCTCCATCACTCTGGCTGTTCTTCCCCCTTAGTAGTTCTGTATGGTGACTGTGCTCCATCACTCTGGCTGTTCTTCCTCCTTAGTAGATCTGTATGGTGACTGTGCTCCATCACTCTGGCTGTTCTTCCTCCTTAGTAGATTTGTATGGTGACTGTGCTCCATCACTCTGGCTGTTCTTCCCCCTTAGTAGTTCTGTATGGTGACTGTGCTCCATCACTCTGGCTGTTCTTCCTTCTTAGTAATTCTGTATGGTGACTGTGCTCCATCACTCTGGCTGTTCTTCCCCCTTAGTAGTTCTGTATGGTGACTGTGCTCCATCACTCTGGCTGTTCTTCCTCCTTAGTAGATCTGTATGGTGACTGTGCTCAATCACTCTGGCTGTTCTTCCCCCTTAGTAGTTCTGTATGGTGACTGTGCTCCATCACTCTGGCTGTTCTTCCTCCTTAGTAGATCTGTATGGTGACTGTGCTCCATCACTCTGGCTGTTCTTCCCCCTTAGTAGATCTGTATGGTGACTGTGCTCCATCCCTCTGGCTGTTCTTCCTTCTTAGTAATTCTGTATGGTGACTGTGCTCCATCACTCTGGCTGTTCTTCCTCCTTAGTAGATCTCTATGGTGACTGTGCTCCATCACTCTGGCTGTTCTTCCTTCTTAGTAATTCTGTATGGTGACTGTGCTCCATCACTCTGGCTGTTCTTCCTCCTTAGTAGATCTGTATGGTGACTGTGCTCCATCACTCTGGCTGTTCTTCCCCCTTAGTAATTCTGTATGGTGACTGTGCTCCATCACTCTGGCTGTTCTTCCTCCTTAGTAGATCTGTATGGTGACTGTGCTCCATCCCTCTGGCTGTTCTTCCCCCTTAGTAGTTCTGTATGGTGACTGTGCTCCATCACTCTGGCTGTTCTTCCTCCTTAGTAGATCTGTATGGTGACTGTGCTCCATCACTCTGGCTGTTCTTCCCCCTTAGTAGATCTCTATGGTGACTGTGCTCCATCACTCTGGCTGTTCTTCCTTCTTAGTAGATCTGTATGGTGACTGTGCTCCATCACTCTGGCTGTTCTTCCTTCTTAGTAATTCTGTATGGTGACTGTGCTCCATCACTCTGGCTGTTCTTCCTCCTTAGTAGATCTGTATGGTGACTGTGCTCCATCACTCTGGCTGTTCTTCCCCCTTAGTAATTCTGTATGGTGACTTAGCTCCATCACTCTGGCTGTTCTTCCCCCTTAGTAGTTCTGTATGGTGACTGTGCTCCATCACTCTGGCTGTTCTTCCTCCTTAGTAGATCTGTATGGTGACTGTGCTCCATCCCTCTGGCTGTTCTTCCTTCTTAGTAATTCTGTATGGTGACTGTGCTCCATCACTCTGGCTGTTCTTCCTCCTTAGTAGATCTCTATGGTGACTGTGCTCCATCACTCTGGCTGTTCTTCCTTCTTAGTAATTCTGTATGGTGACTGTGCTCCATCACTCTGGCTGTTCTTCCTCCTTAGTAGATCTGTATGGTGACTGTGCTCCATCACTCTGGCTGTTCTTCCCCCTTAGTAGATCTCTATGGTGACTGTGCTCCATCACTCTGGCTGTTCTTCCTTCTTAGTAGATCTGTATGGTGACTGTGCTCCATCACTCTGGCTGTTCTTCCCCCTTAGTAGATCTGTATGGTGACTGTGCTCCATCACTCAGGCTCTTCTTCCTTTTTAGTAATTCTGTATGGTGACTGTGCTCCATCACTCTGGCTGTTCTTCCCCCTTAGTAGATCTCTATGGTGACTGTGCTCCATCACTCTGGCTGTTCTTCCCCCTTAGTAGTTCTGTGTGGTGACTGTGCTCCATCACTCTGGCTGTTCTTCCTTCTTAGTAATTCTGTATGGTGACTGTGCTCAATCACTCTGGCTGTTCTTCCCCCTTAGTAGTTCTGTATGGTGACTGTGCTCCATCACTCTGGCTGTTCTTCCTCCTTAGTAGATCTCTATGGTGACTGTGCTCCATCACTCTGGCTGTTCTTCCCCCTTAGTAGATCTGTATGGTGACTGTGCTCCATCCCTCTGGCTGTTCTTCCTTCTTAGTAATTCTGTATGGTGACTGTGCTCCATCACTCTGGCTGTTCTTCCTCCTTAGTAGATCTCTATGGTGACTGTGCTCCATCACTCTGGCTGTTCTTCCTTCTTAGTAATTCTGTATGGTGACTGTGCTCCATCAGTCTGGCTGTTCTTCCTCCTTAGTAGATCTGTATGGTGACTGTGCTCCATCACTCTGGCTGTTCTTCCCCCTTAGTAATTCTGTATGGTGACTTTGCTCCATCACTCTGGCTGTTCTTCCCCCTTAGTAGATCTGTATGGTGACTGTGCTCCATCCCTCTGGCTGTTCTTCCTTCTTAGTAATTCTGTATGGTGACTGTGCTCCATCACTCTGGCTGTTCTTCCTCCTTAGTAGATCTCTATGGTGACTGTGCTCCATCACTCTGGCTGTTCTTCCTTCTTAGTAATTCTGTATGGTGACTGTGCTCCATCACTCTGGCTGTTCTTCCTCCTTAGTAGATCTGTATGGTGACTGTGCTCCATCACTCTGGCTGTTCTTCCCCCTTAGTAGATCTGTATGGTGACTGTGCTCCATCACTCTGGCTGTTCTTCCCCCTTAGTAGTTCTGTGTGGTGACTGTGCTCCATCACTCTGGCTGTTCTTCCTTCTTAGTAATTCTGTATGGTGACTGTGCTCAATCACTCTGGCTGTTCTTCCCCCTTAGTAGTTCTGTATGGTGACTGTGCTCCATCACTCTGGCTGTTCTTCCTCCTTAGTAGATCTCTATGGTGACTGTGCTCCATCACTCTGGCTGTTCTTCCCCCTTAGTAGATCTGTATGGTGACTGTGCTCCATCCCTCTGGCTGTTCTTCCTTCTTAGTAATTCTGTATGGTGACTGTGCTCCATCACTCTGGCTGTTCTTCCTCCTTAGTAGATCTCTATGGTGACTGTGCTCCATCACTCTGGCTGTTCTTCCTTCTTAGTAATTCTGTATGGTGACTGTGCTCCATCAGTCTGGCTGTTCTTCCTCCTTAGTAGATCTGTATGGTGACTGTGCTCCATCACTCTGGCTGTTCTTCCCCCTTAGTAATTCTGTATGGTGACTTTGCTCCATCACTCTGGCTGTTCTTCCCCCTTAGTAGATCTGTATGGTGACTGTGCTCCATCCCTCTGGCTGTTCTTCCTTCTTAGTAATTCTGTATGGTGACTGTGCTCCATCACTCTGGCTGTTCTTCCTCCTTAGTAGATCTCTATGGTGACTGTGCTCCATCACTCTGGCTGTTCTTCCTTCTTAGTAATTCTGTATGGTGACTGTGCTCCATCACTCTGGCTGTTCTTCCTCCTTAGTAGATCTGTATGGTGACTGTGCTCCATCACTCTGGCTGTTCTTCCCCCTTAGTAGATCTGTATGGTGACTGTGCTCCATCCCTCTGGCTGTTCTTCCTTCTTAGTAATTCTGTATGGTGACTGTGCTCCATCACTCTGGCTGTTCTTCCTCCTTAGTAGATCTCTATGGTGACTGTGCTCCATCACTCTGGCTGTTCTTCCTTCTTAGTAATTCTGTATGGTGACTGTGCTCCATCACTCTGGCTGTTCTTCCTCCTTAGTAGATCTGTATGGTGACTGTGCTCCATCACTCTGGCTGTTCTTCCCCCTTAGTAATTCTGTATGGTGACTTTGCTCCATCACTCTGGCTGTTCTTCCCCCTTAGTAGTTCTGTATGGTGACTGTGCTCCATCACTCTGGCTGTTCTTCCTCCTTAGTAGATCTGTATGGTGACTGTGCTCCATCACTCTGGCTGTTCTTCCCCCTTAGTAGATCTGTATGGTGACTGTGCTCCATCCCTCTGGCTGTTCTTCCTTCTTAGTAATTCTGTATGGTGACTGTGCTCCATCACTCTGGCTGTTCTTCCTCCTTAGTAGATCTCTATGGTGACTGTGCTCCATCACTCTGGCTGTTCTTCCTTCTTAGTAATTCTGTATGGTGACTGTGCTCCATCACTCTGGCTGTTCTTCCCCCTTAGTAGATCTGTATGGTGACTGTGCTCCATCACTCTGGCTGTTCTTCCTTCTTAGTAATTCTGTATGGTGACTGTGCTCCATCACTCTGGCTGTTCTTCCCCCTTAGTAGATCTGTATGGTGACTGTGCTCCATCACTCTGGCTGTTCTTCCTTCTTAGTAACTCTGTATGGTGACTGTGCTCCATCACTCTGGCTGTTCTTCCCCCTTAGTAGTTCTGTATGGTGACTGTGCTCCATCACTCTGGCTGTTCTTCCTCCTTAGTAGATCTGTATAGTGACTGTGCTCCATCACTCTGGCTGTTCTTCCTCCTTAGTAGATCTGTATGGTGACTGTGCTCCATCACTCTGGCTGTTCTTCCCCCTTAGTAGTTCTGTATGGTGACTGTGCTCCATCACTCTGGCTGTTCTTCCTTCTTAGTAATTCTGTATGGTGACTGTGCTCCATCACTCTGGCTGTTCTTCCCCCTTAGTAATTCTGTATGGTGACTGTGCTCAATCACTCTGGCTGTTCTTCCCCCTTAGTAGTTCTGTATGGTGACTGTGCTCCATCACTCTGGCTGTTCTTCCTCCTTAGTAGATCTGTATGGTGACTGTGCTCCATCACTCTGGCTGTTCTTCCCCCTTAGTAGATCTGTATGGTGACTGTGCTCCATCCCTCTGGCTGTTCTTCCTTCTTAGTAATTCTGTATGGTGACTGTGCTCCATCACTCTGGCTGTTCTTCCTCCTTAGTAGATCTCTATGGTGACTGTGCTCCATCACTCTGGCTGTTCTTCCTTCTTAGTAATTCTGTATGGTGACTGTGCTCCATCACTCTGGCTGTTCTTCCTCCTTAGTAGTTCTGTATGGTGACTGTGCTCCATCACTCTGGCTGTTCTTCCTCCTTAGTAGATCTGTATGGTGACTGTGCTCCATCCCTCTGGCTGTTCTTCCCCCTTAGTAGTTCTGTATGGTGACTGTGCTCCATCACTCTGGCTGTTCTTCCTCCTTAGTAGATCTGTATGGTGACTGTGCTCCATCACTCTGGCTGTTCTTCCCCCTTAGTAGATCTCTATGGTGACTGTGCTCCATCACTCTGGCTGTTCTTCCTTCTTAGTAGATCTGTATGGTGACTGTGCTCCATCACTCTGGCTGTTCTTCCTTCTTAGTAATTCTGTATGGTGACTGTGCTCCATCACTCTGGCTGTTCTTCCTCCTTAGTAGATCTGTATGGTGACTGTGCTCCATCACTCTGGCTGTTCTTCCTTCTTAGTAATTCTGTATGGTGACTGTGCTCCATCACTCTGGCTGTTCTTCCTCCTTAGTAGATCTGTATGGTGACTTTGCTCCATCACTCTGGCTGTTCTTCCCCCTTAGTAGTTCTGTATGGTGACTGTGCTCCATCACTCTGGCTGTTCTTCCTCCTTAGTAGATCTGTATGGTGACTGTGCTCCATCCCTCTGGCTGTTCTTCCTTCTTAGTAATTCTGTATGGTGACTGTGCTCCATCACTCTGGCTGTTCTTCCTCCTTAGTAGATCTCTATGGTGACTGTGCTCCATCACTCTGGCTGTTCTTCCTTCTTAGTAATTCTGTATGGTGACTGTGCTCCATCACTCTGGCTGTTCTTCCTCCTTAGTAGATCTGTATGGTGACTGTGCTCCATCACTCTGGCTGTTCTTCCCCCTTAGTAGATCTCTATGGTGACTGTGCTCCATCACTCTGGCTGTTCTTCCTTCTTAGTAGTTCTGTGTGGTGACTGTGCTCCATCACTCTGGCTGTTCTTCCTTCTTAGTAATTCTGTATGGTGACTGTGCTCAATCACTCTGGCTGTTCTTCCCCCTTAGTAGTTCTGTATGGTGACTGTGCTCCATCCCTCTGGCTGTTCTTCCTCCTTAGTAGATCTGTATGGTGACTGTGCTCCATCACTCTGGCTGTTCTTCCCCCTTAGTAGATCTGTATGGTGACTGTGCTCCATCCCTCTGGCTGTTCTTCCTTCTTAGTAATTCTGTATGGTGACTGTGCTCCATCACTCTGGCTGTTCTTCCTCCTTAGTAGATCTGTATGGTGACTGTGCTCCATCACTCTGGCTGTTCTTCCCCCTTAGTAATTCTGTATGGTGACTTTGCTCCATCACTCTGGCTGTTCTTCCCCCTTAGTAGATCTGTATGGTGACTGTGCTCCATCCCTCTGGCTGTTCTTCCTTCTTAGTAATTCTGTATGGTGACTGTGCTCCATCACTCTGGCTGTTCTTCCTCCTTAGTAGATCTGTATGGTGACTGTGCTCCATCACTCTGGCTGTTCTTCCCCCTTAGTAGATCTGTATGGTGACTGTGCTCCATCCCTCTGGCTGTTCTTCCTTCTTAGTAATTCTGTATGGTGACTGTGCTCCATCACTCTGGCTGTTCTTCCTCCTTAGTAGATCTCTATGGTGACTGTGCTCCATCACTCTGGCTGTTCTTCCTTCTTAGTAATTCTGTATGGTGACTGTGCTCCATCACTCTGGCTGTTCTTCCTCCTTAGTAGATCTGTATGGTGACTGTGCTCCATCACTCTGGCTGTTCTTCCCCCTTAGTAGATCTCTATGGTGACTGTGCTCCATCACTCTGGCTGTTCTTCCTTCTTAGTAGATCTGTATGGTGACTGTGCTCCATCACTCTGGCTGTTCTTCCTTCTTAGTAATTCTGTATGGTGACTGTGCTCCATCCCTCTGGCTGTTCTTCCCCCTTAGTAATTCTGTATGGTGACTGTGCTCCATCACTCTGGCTGTTCTTCCCCCTTAGTAATTCTGTATGGTGACTGTGCTCAATCACTGGGAATGGGAAATCCACATGTTGGAATCTCTGAAATCCTGGAAATTCCCTGGAAAATTTAAAATGTCTAGTGCTTTCCTGTCCTCACCATTTCCCTTCATTCTCATAATTTTTCTCAAGATAATTTCACTTTCTGACACAGCAAGCTTATTAAAGTTCGTCTTCTGAGAGGAAGAAATGACCTTTCTGATGTGACCTATTCAGTGTCCATTATAGCACTGCTGAGGCCATCTGACAAGATCATTTCACTGGGAAATATAATTGTCATAAAGCGCGCTCGCAAATGAATCGTCATTTTTCCAGCAGTTTAACTGCCGCGCTAATATGAAATGCATCATTGGATCCTGTGTGTTTTCCATGAATGTGTTTTTCTCTATAGTCTAATGGAGACGAGCGAAAAACATTAGGTGTAGAGATGATTATAGATTGCACATTATTTATGATACATGGCCCCCATCTGCTCTCTATTGTACAGTGGAATAGCAATTCTCCCAGAGTCCTTTGCTGCTGACTGTAGCCCATTTATTTTACACAGCCTGTGTTTTCACAAGGGCTTGAAGGGTTCCTAATGGACCTTAAGCCTCCAAATATACTGCTATAAAACGGGGCTTTGTGAACACGCAGAAAAGCATTTAGCATTTTTTTTTCACAAAACTATTCTGTATGTGAGAATGATGTTTAAGTCCAGCTGCTTTAATGCACAGAGGCGCTATAAGGAAATCGACCAAACTGTATAATAGACTTGGAAATGTACATGTGAAATTGCTTAGCAAAAATTATAAAATTATTGCCTCAGTCTTATAGTTTGTTCTTAAATGCTACTAATAATAAAGCACATCTACAAAAAAATGCGGTTTCTACCCACTTAGTATTTTTTTTTTTTTATTTATTACAGATACTTATATAGTGCCATCCATTTTCGCAGTGCTTTACATACACTATATTACCAAAGTATTAGGACGCCTGCCTTTACACGCACATGAACTTTAATGGCATCCCAGTCTTAGTCCGTAGGGTTCAATATTGAGTTATTCCACCCTTTGCAGCTATAACAGCTTCAACTCTTCTTGAAGGGTTTTCCACAAGGTTTGGGAGTGTGTCTTTGGAAAATGTTTGACCATTCTTCCAGAAGCGCATTTGTGAGGTCAGGCCCTAATGTTAGACAAGAAGGCCTGGATCGCAGTCTCCGCTCTAATTCATCCCAAAGGTGTTCTATCAGATTGAGGTCAGGACTTTGGACTGTGCAGGCCAGTCAAGTTCCTCCACCCCAAACTCACTCATCCATGTCTTTATGGACTTTGCTTTGTGCACTGGTGCGCAGTCATGTTGGAACAGGAAGGGGTCATCCCCAAACTGTTCTCACAAAGTTGAGAGCATGAAATTGTCCAAAATGTCTTGGTATGCTGACACCTTAAGAGTTCCCTTCACTGGAACTAAGGGGCCAAGCCCAACCCCTGAAAAACAACCCCACACCATAACCCTCCCTCCACCAAATGATTTGGACCAGTGCGTAAAAGAAGGTCCATAAAGACATGGATGAGCGAGTTTGGGGTGGAGTTCATGTGTGTGTAAAGGCAGGTGTCCCAATACTTTTGGCAATATAGTGTATATTGTATATTCCCATCAGTTCCTGCCCTCAAGGAGCTTACAATCTAAGGTCACAAAACTAACATTCATACATACACGGGCCAATTAACCTACCAGCATAACTTTGGAGTGTGGGAGGAATCCCATGCAGACATAGGGAGCAAATGCAAACTCCAAGCAGATAATACAATGGTTGGGATTCAAACCGATGACCCTAGTGCTGCTAGTGCTAGTCCTAGTGCTTTACTAGTAACGGCAGTGATCAGCGATTTTTAGCGGGACTGCGACATTGCTGCGGACAGATCGGACACTTTTGACACTTTTTTGGCACTATTGACATTTATACAGCGATCAGAGCTAAAAATAGCCACTGATTACTGTATAAATGGCAC